>BHDV01028642.1:146393-181894 GCA_005406045.1 Adoxophyes honmai
CCCCCGCCCCCACCCTCGCCCCCGCCGCCCTGGGCCCCGATAACCCCTATCCTTCTCGTGGGCCTTCGGTCCTCTTCATACAATTCTAACAAATGATCCAACTTACTTTCTATATCATCTACCTGGAACAGTTAAATTAACATTAAAACGTAAAAACGATTATACTCCCACAAACAAATATGTTTGGCTACTTACTTGTCTTTCAATTTTAACTACTCTGGAAGCTAGGCTGATTTTGGATGCGTAGACGTCTTTCGCTTTAGATCCTTGCTTGCCAAGTATTTGATCTAATCTGTGATTTATAAAGAAAACATGTTTTACTCTCTGTAATCAATATACTGATACAAAAGCTAATCTCTACTTGAACATAGTAAAGAAGATATACTACGTTTTTAAATTATGTCGTTCCGGAAACTTTTACTACCACCAACAAACAGTTAATCTAGTTAAAGGAAACGCTAGTTTGATTGCTGTGTACACACATTATTCATTTTTAGTGCCCGTTAAACTATGAAATATTTTATCTCCTCATGCATACCAGGCTTAAGAAAGTAATTTTATTTCCTTGACTGGTGAATGAAGTCAATCCTACACAACATTATTATTATTTCATTTTCAGTCAGACTATAAGTGAGTATCTATAATAGGCAAGATGACTGAAAAAACTATTTAGACCGTCACTTTGATTATTAAAAAATATTCTATATACAGATATTTTCCTTTTATTTGATAAACAAAAAAAAATACGCGTTCAAAAGTACCAGGTGACGTCACCAAGTGTTACAATCTTTACGAAGACGTTACACCACAAGTCTCTCCACTTCGGAAGTCAAAAATCTAACTGACGGACTACTTTATTAGAATGATATATTTTAAACAAATCGTCATCCCTATTAAGTGCAGCGCTAAAGAAAATGTACCCAGTGGTACTGAAATACCCAATGATTGAACTGCGTTAATTTTACACAATGTAAGATACCTATAATAAAAAAATTGTGTTCTTATGGAAGTAAATATAACTTATATTATATTGTAACAAGTAAGCATGCATCGTGCGGAAGTCAATAGCGCTTAAGGCACGTAAATGCTAGGGCTGTTGATATTTTTTTAAATATCGGATTCTCGATATATCGATATTTTTAAAAATATCAATATCGGAGTTTGATATATCGAAAAAAAATATCGATATTTCGATATATCGATATTTCTTGATTTTCAAACAATAACAATAAAAAAAAAACAATCCTAAGTCGGCTCAAAAATGATGTATGCTTAGTAGTGTTAACTTTTTAAGTGGCTCGCTAATTTAGCTGTATTTCTGCTCACTTTTTATTTTTTCCCGCATAAATTAAGTTACAAGAAACACTTTTGTATCCTTAAAATATATCCACACAATAGAAAAAAAAAATTTGAAGACATATTTTGGCAGTTCACTATTACTATGAATAGTTTTTTTTATTCAAAATTACATTTCGTTTTAAATAAGAGAGGAAAAATTTTATATAGTGCAAATAAAGTACAGTAGATTAAGTTTATGATGTTGTTATATTTTAAATAATTGGTGAGAAAAAATGAAAAATGAAACTTATTTAAAAAAATATCGACCGTCGATATTCGTATTTCAATATCGAATTATCGATATATCGCCCAAAAAAATATTAGTGATAAATATCGATATTTCTAAAAAATAATATCGATATTTCGATATATCGATATTTTACCAACAGTCCTAGTAAATGCTGCCCTGACGGGAGCGTAATGCGGTGCGCGGGTGCCGTGCTATGAGTCAATATTTGGAGAAGGAAGATGAAATGGATCATAAACACAGAAGCAATGGAAGGAAAGCTCATGATGTCTTGCGTTCCAACGAACTTTCAAGTACTTCACTGAAGGTGTATTTTATTTTCTATTATTATTCTCGTCTGCATTACGGATTCCGCTCAAAACGATTAACTTTAATGTCTTACGGAACTAAGTACGTAAATCATTGTTTGTATATTATTACCGTTATTATTTTCTTCTAATTATAACAATTATGACGATACAAGCGTACGAAGGAGCCCTTCTGTAGAAATGAAATAAATACTTACTGCAAATATTTTAATGAGGATTGGGCGATTAATTAAAACGGGATGGCCATTTTGTAAGTATGAATAATAGGCTTCTTACACAAGAGACCAATTACTCAGCTTCTAAATTTAGGCAGATTATTGAATAAAAAAAGAGCGCCATGAAATTATAAATTATTTTTAGATAAGGAGGAAGTATCTCAAAATATGTTTTTTTTTTAAATATTATACCTATGATAATTAACTCTAATTAATTTTATATTTCTTAATTATGTTTTTACTACGTCTATTCAATACACTTTTTTAAAAAGTCTTAATCGCTAAAAAGGTATACAATAGAGCTATTTGACTATGTCTTGTTTTAATTGTATCTACATGTTAGAACTTAAATTGAATGCCCAAAAAGAGCACCGGTTATGGGTGGTGCTTTAACGACTATCCATTGTACTCGAGCCTTGCATGTGTTCCATACTTCTGTTAATTTGATCATAGTATTCATTGCTTAACTATCTTTTCATCCCTTTCCATAATTCCATTCCATTTAATATTTAAACCATGAAAAAAAAAACAAAAAAAAACTATTCGCAATCAGCCTACACACCAATATTAAGCAATACAAATGAATCTACTGTAACTACACAATGTTTTAATTTTAGTATTAGCTTGCCACCAGTTAATGCCACCCAACTCAAATGATTCACATGAAATGGAACTGAATATTAGGTTGTGATTTTCTAAAACACAGATATTGATCGTATTGTATAACGGTGGCAAATGGCAATGACTAGGAAGCACAGCGCGCCGGCCGGCGGCCGCGCCGCGCCCGCGCAGCCGCCGCCGGCCGCTCGCCGCTCTCACCTGTACTGCAGGTTCTTTGTTCGGTTTAGAAGGTCCGCGTGCCCTGAAGAGTACTGTTCTATCACGTCTTTCACGTCGTATGGTTTCAACGCTTCTCTAAATCTCTTGCGAGCGACAAAATACTTGAGCTACACGGAAACAAAAAAAATCTGATCTCTAAAATTGAACGAACAAGAAAATTTTGCACGTCGACTTGTATAATGCGTAGTCGGGTAGATAATCTGGCTTAACATTAGGTATATAAGGATATGAATATAAGTAGATACGAGAGATAGTATACAAACGGCATGTCAGAAGTTCCAATGAGAATGGATACTTAATAGCTCTACAATTAGTCTCGTTGTCCCCGGACGTCTGGTAAAACAGCGCGCGGTGCGGTACGTGAATAGTGTTTAGCTCCTTTGTTTCACAAATATGCATGAAGATAGTATTGATCTAAATTTAGTTATGACATGGTACAAATAGGTACAGATTTACAGTTTTTGACACCAAGGCGAATATGTTAATACGTAAGTAGCAAATAATTCTCGTCTTCATCTTTGTTAGTTCCCAAAAACGAGTGAAAGAAAAGGATCTGATCTACATTATGCATGTATCCCACTTACGCTCCGTCACTTTCAGTTTTATGCCCGTACAGTAAGTAATACAATAACAACGGTACACGACTACGGTCTGTGTAATACTTAAAGAAACATTCGTTGTATAGTCCGACATATGTGTTTACTCTCTCTAGATATTTTTATTTTGTAAAAGTATAAATTTTACATTCGGCATAAAAGTACACGAATCAGGATAAACGTGTTAAATTAATTACCCAAAACCTATGTAGAGTGAAACATGTTTGCAAACATGTTTGTGGGTTATTTATTTTGTCGTAAATACGGCGCTATGCAGATTGTGTTAACGAGTTTACATGTAAGTTATATTTACAGTAACATAATAAAAAGGAAAGTTTTGTTTGATTGCACCTGCCTGGGCAATTTAACCGAAACTACTGAACCAATAAAAAAAATCGGTTCAATCGTTATCAAATATTGAGAATATATTAAATTTTATTTCATTCCGAGATCGTGCCAAGCACATCTGCAAAGTTCAGAAGTGAGAAGACTAGTGTTCCTAAAGCTTATAGTTGCAAATTCTTCATCGCATCGAGAGCAACTTAGGAGCTCAAAAGTGAGTACATATTTGAACTAGCTCTACACTGTTCAAAAACTTAACTCGCTCTGATGTGTCAAACTGCGTCGCAGCAACAACCACTTACGTGTTTTTATAGACACGTAAACATCAAAGCAGAGTGGGATCCGATAGATTGCTACTCAACTCACTACACAAATACGAAATCAGATTGGATCTGTCAAAACGAGCGACGTCGATTGTCATGGGATTTGACTATAAGCCTGCAGAAACGGCTATGAGGATATGGTGTAACGCAATAAGTTTTTTGAATTCACGAGTTAATTAGAGACTGTTTTGTCTGTAGTAGAAGGCAGAACAGAGAGTTCTATTTTATCCTAACTCCAATGAAATGAAAATGGGTTTAAAGTAAGATAAATGTAACTATTCTTATGTAGGTACAATATCTTTTCAATACATGCAATAGCCAGTACATCACATATAGCTACGTCCTATACGAACAGCAACGCTTTAGTTCTGTCACCGATTTTTTTACATCAGTACTGAATCAGGGATTCTCTACTCTTTAAAAGGAACAAACAACGCTTACAAACATCCTTATTATGTTAGTAATTCTAATTATTTTAGATAGTTAATGCTTTATAAACCTATTCAACGAGCTGGTCAAAGATAGAACAGCGATTAATCTTCGAAACCGTATGTAGCAGTTTTAACGGTCGTAGACTTTATGAAAGCATGTCGGGATGAAAACCGGCTCACGAGCTTTCCGCAGGGTAAAGGTACTAGTATAGCGTCTTGCACTGCGCATTCATATGAAACTTTCAGTGTAACAGATGTACAGGTAGGTATAAAAGTAATATGCGTATAGGTATTTACTATGCAAGAGCATTTGCACACACACTAGCTACTACGAGTACGAGTATGACATTATCAAGTTAAGGGCAAATTCAACTACAAAGGTCACATTACAAAACAGTTTATAGCACAGTCCAGACGAGAGGAAGGCACAGAATGGAGAAAGTAAAGGGCGTGAGTGTGAGCGTGCGGCGGGCACTACCTAGTCTGGACGTTTTTCACTCGGCCCAGCAGGTCCACGTGGCCCGCGGAATACTGTTCGATAACGTCCTTTACGTCGTACGGCTTAAGGGCTTCTTTAAACTTACGTCGAGCCACAAAATACTTCATCTGTCAGAATTCCACAATACATTATAGCAATATATAACTAACTGCAGCAACATGAAAAACATCTATAAAGTATTATCCAATTAAAGTTCGGCGTGTGCACTGGTCAAAAGTTACATTCTTATGCTCATTAACAATTTATTTGTATTTAAGCTTATTAATCACGCTTTCAAGAAAGACAGTTTTGCTTTCAGCTTTTAAATGTTGTTAATTGTGTGTACGATTTGTTAATTTTTTATCTCCCAGTTCCACGCCGTTTTATTCACCAAGTTTACAGGTAGCGTAAAAATTAGCGTGAGCCTCGTTCTTTATTCTACTGATTCAACAGTTGCGGTCAACTGAGTATGTACCTAAAGGGTGAACAAGGAGACGTGTTCCGTGACGTGTGACGTTACTTAAATATCTAATTAGGTTACCCGTAAAGTCTCGACTTGACGGAGGCCACTTCATCAGTTGTTAAGTATTTACCATCATGTCCCCTCGGGTTTCGGTTAAAACGAGAATTTAAATTACACATACATAGACATAACGTATGTATTCTTAAATTGGGAAGGGAGAGCACACTAAACGTTACATAGACAAATCTATGAGCAGTTTACGTTTCAGAGCTTTAATGATTTTAAAATTTACATTTGTCATATACCTAAGTATTTAACGCAAGCTACTCAATACTCTACAGCTTCAGGCGAATGATCGACGCACTACTTCTTGACTTTTATTGTCATTCAATCAAGATTGATAATACCCATTATTGATGCTGCGTAGGTCATTTCGTTCTTTAGGTACGTCATACCTATATCTATATCCTACTTATATTGCCTCAAGCTAATACAATGATTGTATTAGGTTCATTGCAAGTAAAACAAAAGAACAGAACTTCTCGTAATATAATACGATACGTGTACATGTGGGTAAGTACAAGACGCGAGGGCGCGGGCTCCGCAGCCGAGCCGGGAAACCAACAAGTCCCGTGATGGAGGAGGATGGAGGTTTTATTGTTAACGCTTCCAGCACGGTGTGAAGGAACGGTCTCATAATAAATGTATGTGTGGACTACCGAACCCCGGGACGTCCCGCTCTCGAGGGTTCGCTCACGATATTTTCTGTAGCTATACGTGTTGCGTAAATTGGATCCAATTGTTTGCTCGCTCAGTTTATGTTTTTGGTAAACAGGATATATGTGATTGGAATATGCTCTAAATGTGGAACTATGGGAGTAATATAATGTTGTGCCGAGATACATTAATGTATAGTGTAGGTAGTGTAGATAGTGTATATCCTACAGCGAGCGTTCGCCGACGTCGTCGTTAACGGTTCGTGTGGCGCGAGGGTCAGTCGGGATAATTTATCATCTAACATGACAATTTAATTCACCCTCAAAAAAGGCTCGCCCCCAACAAATCCGTGTGACTGTGTACTAATTGTATGTTATGTGAGCTTCTTGTATCGAATTCAAAATGCGTGACTTGGACTTGGACCGTCATTGTTATTTAATTTATCATAATTACGTACAGAATTAGGTTAATGTGTTAGGTTTGTTAAAACATTTTTAAGTGTCAAGTGATTGGGTTAGGTTAGGTTATATTTTATAGTTGTATATATATGGACTTACGGGATGTTTGTCCAAGGCCTTTATTAGACTAAGTATTAAAAAAATCTAATCAGTCATATGAATAATTGTATACTCTGTCAAATAAAATTCCAATTCTATGTAAATAATCAATTGATCATATTTCTATGGTAGTCTAATATCGCCCAAAAATTTGCATTTTTATTTTATTTTCGTGATCTGTTCAGGAATGTGCACAAAAAGTGACAGCGAGTGCGATACGAGACAAATCGGCCCTTGGAATGGCACTCAAAAGGAACCTGAACCTAAAGAGCCTGAGATACCTTATTAAATGTTTACCATGTCACTTTATGGTGTACTTATTCAAATAAATGTTGTCAAATGACGGAAGGACTACGTCAGTATTTGAAACCAGTAACGAGCTAATATTATAACAGTACGTGCCTTCTATACTTGGACAGGGATATGCCTGTCAAATAGTAAAGTTGGACGATGTTACTTGCTTAAGGCGAGGTATTCCAAGGGAGACGGAATTAAAGGTTGCAAGATCTAATGTTTTACATACTTTCTGCTAAATGACAGTCTTGAAAAAAATATATGTTATACATAAAGATATTGCCTAAGGAACGTGCTAATTGGTTACACGATAGGATGTACTTTCCTCGATCATATAAATTCTCGAACACAGGCAAAAATAAAAACTAAAACGCATTATTTGGTGTTTATTCTTTTTAATTTCTACATAATTTCTGTATGGAAATATTTATCTTTAAGTACTACAGAGAATCTGCTAAATTATAGTTTTCAATCGATGTTGTTTATTTTTTAAATTAATATTTATTCTAAAACTTGACCGCGTGCCCAACGTATTGACAACCTGCCGCGTCGCCCGCTACCCCGCCTTCGCCTTCTTTTGCGCGAGAGGGACGCGGGGTACAAATCTAGTAGAACCTCGCCTTAAATATTGGACAGTAAAACACGTATCGCCCCCCGGATATACCTATATAGACCGAGCAGTTTAGTGTAGTGGCCATAGATAAATCGGAGGGGCGAAAAGCGTTCAAAAATATCTGATGGCGATTACGCGAAAACGGTCACAATGGGCCTTGGGGACTGGGCTGTCTTTTTTTAGCTTGACAGAACCCATGCATATTTAGGGGCAGCTTTTAGCGGTTTCATGTAGATAGCTATAACGAAATTGTCGCGCGTGAAATGTACCTAATGCATTTGCAAAGAGGAGATTTCCTTCATTGTGTGTTGCCTGGGTTGTATAATAGTTTGACCACAAATTTGTTTGCTCTCTGTGAAATAATTTAATATCTATTGTTTAGTCCTTTTCACAGATCATTGATGGCATAACATGTGTGAATTCTGTTTTTTCTTGGTCCAAGTATGTTATTCATGTTTATGCGTTGTCCTTCTTGTGCAAATATAGGTAGGTAATGTGACTGCAGTGACAGATACACAGACTGCATTAACTTCATATGCTACTATTATTATCATTATAAAACACCTTGAAAATAACATATATGAAATTTAAGATCATGGCACGGAGGCACTTGACTTCGTTACTACCATTCGCTGAAATTAAAATCAGTAAAATGCTCATGTACCTAGTTCTATGACATTCGCGAATATAAATAACGAGGCGCAGTGCTGCCGTGACAGTTACGGGCAGAATTAGAATATGTTATATTACGTTGTTTATATTTAAAGAGACACATACCTTTCTTATGAATCGAATGGCCGCCTTGTGGCGCGGCGTCAGATTCACGCAGCGGGGCTCCTCGTCTTCGTCTGAACCAAAATAGTTACAATTCAGTAATTTGCTCAAAGTGAAAAAGATTAACAAATGTTGGGACAGGTGCGCATTCTCACTCGGACGCCGCGGGCCCGGCAGGCGCCCGGCGCGGACCAGTCCGCTCGGGCACAAACTTCATCAGTCAGAATTATTATTTAGATCACTTCTGAGGTAACCCGAATTGAGCCGCATGTTTAGTTACTCAACACAGGCGAGATAAAGATACTTCTCTGAATAATAATTCCAACATGGCTTGAATTTATTTAACAAGTAGTAAAAATATTTACACTGGGTTAATTATTTATGTAATAAATATATTACAGCAGTTTTGTATAATACAATAATACTTATTACTTGCAAAATATGATGGGTACACAAAATCGCAATAGTCAAAGAGTAGTAGTTTAAGTAGTTTGTTTACTGAGATTATTAATGAGATTTTATTAAATATTTTAGTAAATTTTATTGTAGGTATATAAAACTAAAAAAATACAAAAGTAGTGATTCATTTTAACAAAAACAAACTTTTAAAATAAAAAAAATATTTATACTTAAAGATTAATATTAAAGCGATGTTATTAATTAGCACACGTAATTAAATAAAGCGATATTATTTTAGTAACCCCACCCGCAAGTAGTACGAGTGCTACGCAGGGTAGTTCGTAGCACTGCTACGCCGAGTGCTACTAAGTGGGCACTCTACCATTATGGAATACTAAGTGATGATTATCGGAGTCAGCAACCACGGTTGTAACTGTCACATATGTTTTTTTTAATATACAAAAATCTATAATTTACAGAGTACCTACGCAGAAGCAATTAAAATTACACGCGTATGTTGCGCGAATAAATGGAACAACGAGGGAATAAATACGAAGATAACTGTCAATATAGGTATAGGACTTGAAAAGATTCGGTAGAGGAATAAATTGTACAGACGTAAAACAGTTTTGTCGAAAATTTTCATAATGTATTGAAGTAGAAAACTTGAAATAATTAGGTAAGTATAGGCAACCGTTAGTGTTGATGTATGGGCCGGCACCCGGCAGTGGACGCCCGCGAGCGTCACGCCGCCGGCCCTTTGTCTGGCCGCGGACCATTTGTCACGGGCTGGGGACCACTGTTATTTCAACCGAATATCGAAAAGCGAGAGGTTATTAAGTCTATTTAGACAAAGTATGGAGGCATCAAGAGATACCGATACAATAGACTTTATAATACGTGCATTTAATATCCAAACATTAAATAAAAGTATATGTCAAAAATGGTTTTTAAATATCCCATTTGTGTTATACAGTCACAAAATGTAATTTCCCGCCCATTTATGGACCCGTTTTAAAATAAGCGTCTTCATCATCATCATCATCATCAGCCTATATACGTCCCACTGCAGGGCACAGGCCTCCTCTCTGTATGAGAGTTCTTGGGCGATATTTCCCACGCGGGCCCAGTGCGGATTGGGAACTTCACACACAACGTTGAATTACTTCGTCGCTGTGTGTAGGTTTCCTCACGATGTTTTCCTTCACCGAATAGCTCGTGATAAATGTCAAATTTGATATCGCACATAAATTCCGAAAAATTCAGAGGTGCGAGCCCGGGGTTTGAACCCACGACCCTCTGCTTGAGAGGCCACAGTTCGAACCGCTACGCTATCACGGCTTTTTAAGCGTCTTCAATTCAATTCAATTATTGGAAATATGCCCGCAATAAGCGTCTTAACGATTTTCTTTGTCAAGTAACGAGATGTCATTATGACATTTGAGGTGAAAAAGTTCATTGGAGAATCAGGAATTAAGGCCTTTGACTGTACGGTAAGATACCCATCACGAAAGAAATTTTTGGATTTCATTTTTTCATGTTTCAACTAAAATGACGAGTCGATGCGATCAGTATTCGCACCAAACAAGTTGCGTGGGGGTTATAAGTCTAGAGATGTCAGTCTATCCATAGCTATAAATTTAAATCAAAGCCGGATCATTTACTTTTGGATTTATTATTCGGATTATATAGTTACTAATTAGTTTACAAGGATCGTAGACTACAAACCCTTGAAAAATCTCACAAAATTTTGGCTTAAGTAAAGCTATATCACGTTGCCTTCGGTTTAGATCTTGTAGATATTTCTATCCATATTTTTCCATTTTGTAATAATTTCATCTATGATTTTTCTATCTATGCATGTACAAGGCGAAGGGCAATGTTATTACGAGTTTCGGTAATTGCTGTCATAAAAACAAAGCCATTGCTCAAATGAAATATTACTTATTGGTAAAATACACAAATAATGGCTGTGTACCGCCTTGTGTTTCAAATTACAACCACGTATTTGGCACTAAGTCGCGTGTAAAACATTAATTCTGTGCATCAAAGGTACCTACTATAAAAAAAGTCTCACACAGTGCCAAAATGAGGATGGCAACAAGTTCACTACGGATCAGAAGAAAGTAGAGAAACTAGTTGACAAAAGTTAGTCGCACACGCAACCTACTTACAGTTAACGTACGAAGAAACAAACACCTTGTTTCAATAAATGTAGGTCAGTACAATACTCGCTAGTGGGCCACCTGATGATATTCAGCCCGATATCCACGGCGCCTACTCAAGTTCGGGATCGCAACTTCAGAGGCCGGCTAAGTTAAGTATCAGCTTACGCCTTATTTGTCAGGCACGTCTGCGAACGATGAATCCTAATATGGATCGTGTCGAGATGACGATTGATATTAGCAAAGAGAATAAAAAGAAATCCGACCCGATTACGTGCTTATTCATCCTTATTAAATATCTCTATGAAAATTTAAATCTGGATTTTCTCAACCTTATTAAATGAAGTCTTCGACTGCAATGTGCTTTTTACATTAACCGTGCAAGTTCCTAATATTACAAGAAATCAAGTATATGGTTTTGTAAAATATAATAATTTGATTTTGTTATTCAATCGGGTTGCGAAGGCATGCGCATGAAAATGGATTAACAATTATGCCGGGAAGCGAGTCGACTGCTTGCGGCGCGGCGGCGCCGGCGCCGGCCGCGCTGCGGCGCCCGTCACGTCTGCCGCGTCATTACGCTGTCCAATCACGGGACGCTCATCGAATTAGTCACGCCGAAGATTGTATTACACTAAACACTACTACACACTATGCAGCTATTGGTAAAACATCTACAAAGTCAGACGAGGTGCATTGATACAAACATCAGATCTAATTTGATGATTTAATTTTAGTACTTTTATGGATTTCTAAAATTAAGCGAGCATCTGTGATTATACGTAATTATTGATAAGAGATAAGGAGAACAACTGTTTGTCAGTTTGTATGTTAAGTACTTAATTACAAAAATTGGCAGCATCTTTTTAAATGCAATGAGTACTTCAGTAATTAGGTGACCTTAAAAATGCCTAAATTTAATGCGATTTCTAGTCAAACGACATTTCACACACACAGTATCGGTAAGTACTTTTCTAAGCTAAGAAGACTTTGGCTACTGGAAAGCGACAATTAGAGCATTTTACAGACGTACAGCTTTCTAAGATGGAAGAGCACTATAGTTTTGTAGGAGCCTTTGAAGACGGGCCAGTGGTGGTCTTACCGTCGGAGTTTTTCTTGGAGAGCGCCGTCTCGGCCACCGAGTCCTCGCTGTGCGCCGGCGCAGCGGGCCGCCGCGCCGCGCGCCCGGTCGTCGCGCCTGCCAACCGCAACACACGCTCACGTCAGCACTCCTCCACTCCCGCGCTCGTGCCCGCTCTCTACTGCTCCGAGCGGAACTATGCTCACTCTGACTAACTTCATTACTTTGATCCGATTGACAACGAAAACAAAGTATTTTTTGTTTATTTTACGGCTTTTCGCAAATAACGAAATATAGGTAACACGTAATCGAAACCTCCAGGCTTTTACTGTAATTAACCATTCTGAGTCCGCCTGTCTGCCTGTCAGTCAGTTTTCATTTGAGTACAAACTTGAAGCTTCATGAGTTATCGACGTAACTAAAAATGTTGTGTTCAAAATGCTGATTCCGAAATAAGTTTTACCAACTTAGGTATTTATTATTTTGAATGACTGCAATATAAAATGTGTGTTTAAATAAATTATTCCATTGTTCAATAGATTACAGGTTCCAGTTACTGCAATACTTATTTGGTTCCTTCGTGTTTTCGATCCCATTTACGTTAGGTACAATTACCCACACCAACAGCAAAACGCATTACCTAATAATAATATATCAACTAAATGGATTAAGACTTACCAAGGGTTACATAATACGAATACTTTAATAATAAGCCCATGGAATGTAATCTGGCGTACCCTGCCCTAAAGCTTATGCTAAGTAGGATTTTTCTTTCATCTTATTTTGATTACAGGGTTAAGTAAATCCCACGCGGAGGACTCCGGCGCGTTGCTTGCTCAGACGATTTGCCAAGAAACAATCGACGCCGGCAGCTTTACAGCGACGAACCGTTTCCCACGATAACTGTGTTTTTTGTGTCACGGTTTAAGTTATTGAATGTGAAATAGTCAAATATCTTGGTGAAGTAATATTTTAACTAGATAAGAAATAATAAAGATAAGATGACCGGTTTACCATTAGGTATGTGGCTTAAAATTTAGGTACTATCATAATTTTGTTTCGCGTAGGAACCCTTGGCAGAATCGTTGTATCGCAGAATTACTTTTAGAATACCGTCTTTGACAGAATCGTAAATTGGCATAGTGTTCTTTAAAATAATAGTCCCATGATCGAATAATCGTAACGCATAATATTCAGTTTGTAGGGAGAGTCGGCGAAATCGTACCGCCGGTTTAATCGTACCACCTTTAGATTATCCACAAACCAAAATATTTCTTCGACGCTAGCAACTTCAAACGATGCTTTAGTGATGCTCTAAAGTTTTGGGCACTTCGCCATAGCGTTTGTTGAACATTTTGTGAGTTAGTGAAAAAAAAATGTTTTTGCGGTTTTTGATGTCAATTTTAGTGTTGATTCGTAAGACTAAAACTCGTAAAAATGGTGGGTTTTTGTAACAATATTGACGGTATTGGAATGACAAATTAAAGAGTTTTTGTTCATTGTTTTCTCAAAGTCTTTAAGTTTTAGGGTTATGTGAGTATTGCTTGTTTTGTTTTTAAATATGGTCGGTTAAATTGTACCATAGTGTAGTTGGCCATGTCGTACCGGTACAATTTACCCGACATTTACAAATATACATACAAAACAAAAGACGTACGTAGGTCGACTTTTTTTTATCTTAATAGCAGATTTTTCGACTGTTTGAGACGTGTATAATATGTTGGTTATACTTAATTTCTACATTTACATGTTGAAAACAATATAAAAAGGGTATGTTTATGCGAACAAAAGTACATATTTTAGAACATTTTATTTTGTTTAAAATTTGATACCTAGTACTGTTTATTTTTCATTCCTGTTAGTTTATGATGTAAATGTCATGTCTAAAATACAACACTAAATAGAGATTGTAAATGGTTATATAAATAAAAAAGTTATTCTAAATAAGTTTTGTATTAATTAGTGGTACGATTTAAAATACCCATGGTACGATTTAAACAACTAGTTGGCTAAGTTGTACCGATGGCGGACCTCCGAAAAAATGCGTTTTTTTTTCGACTAAATTGCAGACTAGTGCACTTATTTTTTTATATGTGATAGGCAAGATATTGATATAGAAACGGGACAGTCGTTTATAGATGTAAGATTTTTTATGTATTAAATATTAACATAAAAGTAAAAAGTGGTACGATATAAACAACTCTCCCTATATTGTCATTTGGCACAACCAACGAATCTACTTTGTCAGAATGGTATTTTTGCATAATGTTACGATTATGTTATATCAAATTCGGCAAAATTTATATTCTGTCACATAAAGTTTTATGCCAAATTAAAGACGGAGATATTAGTACTTATTATACTTCAAGAATTTCGGTGGAACATATAAATTGTTGAACATAAAATGCTGCCAAATTAAAATCGTTATATTACTATTATGCCAAGTTACGCAACATTAGCGTACGAGTATAGGTGAAAAACTTAGCTAAGTCACCTGTTGTATGTGTAAGTAACGTGTACGAATAGACATTCTTCTTTCAAAATTTGAAATATGTCGTATGGTTTGCATACTCATTATTTGGTTATCTTTCAAGTTTGATTATTCCTGTCCACTTATGATTGACATGACTGTCACAATACGGTATAAATAGTTCTCAATTTAAAGTAATTGTTTTCGGATTTTTTGCGTCGTTCATTGCAAATTGTACACAACTACATACAAGAGGTGACTTACTTAAGTTTTTGACGTGACAACGTCTTATAATTCGATGGAGCCGGGTGCACGCACAAAAAACATGACGTATACGGCGTTACCTCGATGACATTGATTTGAGGCGTCCCATTAAACCAATTACGTTGCAGAAAGTTTATCAGAATTTCAACTCAAATTCTCAGCCTTCGATAGCTCAGTTGGTATAGCGGTGGATTGTGAAGTCATAGGTCACTGGTTCAGATCCGGTTCGAAAGAGTTCTTTTTGTATTTTATTTTTTAATGCATGCTATAAAATATGTTAATTTTATTATAATATTGAATGAATACTGTAGTAATTCATTCAAAATTAAATTAAATTAAATAAAAAAAAATCTTTTGAAAAATGGAACCATTCCATCAGTATTTTCTTATGACGTACGGTAAGTCTTTAAGGTGTCGAATTGTATACGGCATAAGGTAGGCTAGGCCTGGGTTGTGTGAGTTCACGGGTTTGCCGCTAGATGGCGTTGAAATTAATTTAAAATAATTGGTATGCGAGCTAAAATGATTTTTTAAAAATAAAAAGTATAAAAGCTACCTCTAAATTGCGACGACACGTTTGAATATACTGTAGTAATTGATTAATTTAAATTAAGACGTTGTCACGTTCAACTATCGTCAGTAAACCGACATTACAGACCCGTCCCGTTTTTTTTACCTATACCAATGCTAAAGTATCATTCTATCGGATACCTGATTATGCAGAGTGTACATCGGACAGCCGATACAATGCAAGATAAGTAATAATAAAAAATGGGAACCCAAGATGACGAACTAGTTTTAATTATTTAATCAAAAGAAACATTTATGTTTTAGGATTGGTAAATTTCGTCTATGGTAGGTTTTGCTAACCATTACTACTCGCTTTCATTCAATGAGATAAAAAGTGTAAATATTTTCAGCTTTGCCACTCAATTAACACAGCAATAATAATAAAAAAGGGAAAATAAAAGCTATTACCTACTTAATCATACTCATTCTACAAAATTAAATTGTTATAAATTTTGCACAAATTTGTTTTCGTGATGTTAATAAATCGTTTAGGCATTGAAGTTTAATGGCTCTAGTTCATAATGTCCATAATATGTACAGTGTAACAAATTGATTCTTGATATACGTTAAAACCTTTACAACCACTGTGCTCGCTACAATACCTGGGTATTGCTTGACGGTTTTTCTACGAAGGGATACATTAACACAAGCCGTAAGCTACAAATATGCATTAAAGAATCGGCTTCTTAAATACTTATCAAAATATCGCGGTCAAAGTTACTGAAAAAAAAAACGAATACCTACCACAGATACTATCAATATTTAGAAAAAAGGACCACTATATCGACATAGCTGATAATAAACGTCAAATTAGCTAAGGTCATTTTGATTTCCGAGTGTCCTGCGTCCGTAGCCTAACATTTTTAGTTTCAAACATACCTACCTAATTTAGGTTAAGTTTTTTACGACAAAAAAATAATTAAAACGTTTTTATAGATGTCAGGGTCACCGATGTATACCCCTGTGGATTATTTATCACCGGAGGAGTCTCTTGCACTCTGTATCAAATATTATTTTTTTACGATTAATAGATAGAAATAATTATAATCCAGCCAAAATACGTCCCACTCTCTGCCTACTGCCACTGTTTAGGCCTCGACTCAGTATCAGAGAGTTTGCGTTGTAGTTTCCACGCGGTCCCAGGATCATTGGGAACATTGAAATACTTCCTAGCTGTGTGGAGGTATGCTAGGATGTACACACTGACAGTGTGTAATTCTACGTCTGAGAACGTTAGATGATTGATTAATAATTCGACAAATGAAGAACTTATGATTTTAAATTTGACGTTCCACTCAGTTCATAAGGCTGCATTGAAGAAACAATTTAATAATGAGGTCAATGCAGCGGTTGCCATTTAATGTCTGAGCAAACTATCGATCGATGTGTTATCTCTTTCTAGCTTAGGCGCAAACGCCCCTAAAGAGTGTACCCGTAGCCTTCACAAAGGGTCGGAATGACTTTAATTTCTTTACGTGTTGCTCGATCTTACAGATTGAAAATAGATGTGACCGAAGTCGTTACTGTCAAGGAGTCTCTTCATTCATTTTTAATTGTCAGTTAGATTTCGATAGGCAAGTAGATTGATAGTTGCATTGATGAAAGTTTCAAGTTTTAATTTAAATTTTAAATTAAATCCACACCATTTCTTTGTTTTCGTTGCAGTAAACAATTATCAGAGGGTTTCCTATGTTTCAGTGAGATAGCTTCGCATTTAGGTAAAGCTCGTTGTATGTCGTAAAAGAGCGGTGAAATGAAACGACATTATTTTTATGGTGCAATATCTGTTGGGTTCTTTTGATTTTTTCATTAAATTATGCGGCTGGGGTGGTTTTTAATTTTCTTTACATTTGATATAGTAGGAGTATTAAATATTTATTGCTTCACTGAACTACGGGACAAAAATATTAATCATGTGAACTCAATTGAAAACAATAAAATTGTTAAAACGTGTTATAAACCAGTTTAGTCTGCGACACAAGATAACAATAAAGTTTCTCACGTCTTGGGATTTCTTTTCCAATTGAAAATCTGTGCTTACTGCGCGCGATAAAACGCCCGAGTTACAAATGCTGGAGGGTTGAAGGACCTCATTTTAATAGAGCGGGCGTTGGCAAGCAAATCTCAGAATTGCGATCTCCGAGCACTAGTCGAAGGATCTATGACGCTACAGAAAAACGAATGGATCGGAAAAATGTCTCGCGAGGAACTTGTATTTACTAATGGCTGTTGTTTCCAATATCCCCGATGGGCACTGACCATCATTAGAACGAAGTCGAAACGTAATTACCCTTTGTTTACTCGTAGACAGGCGTTCTTTAAATGACGTCGGGAAACAGACACACGTCGTAGCTACTGCCAATTTAGAACTTTAATGCTTTGTTAATACGACAACGACTCACTTATTTTATCCTGAAGTTCTGTTAAAAAAAGCTATTTGTTAGAAACTACATCGTAGGCGCTGTCTGCGTTGTTTTCTTTTACAAAAATATCAAAATTTATTTATTTGAAGATACTTGATTAAGATTACATTGAAGACATTTTATGTCAAAGTAAACTCTTTTGAACCTTTTTTTATCAAAGAAAAACGTAAGTGATTCTTAGAATAATTTAAAAATATGTGATAGGTACCCAACTAATTTTACCACCGACCTGAGTAATATTTTTTATCATGAAGGTTAGGATATACCTAAACCTATTTATAATGTAAGGTGGTGTAATAGGGCACTCATTCGGTAAGGCGGTACCAGTTATTATGTGTTAGAAGTTGGGTGGCTTGGGAGATGAACTAACTTATTCTTCTCACTGTCTATAACTCTGAACGATCGGTAGGTACGGTACAAATAATATTCCACGATGTTGTTTCAATTTTTTATTGATACCGATTGGAATAACAATAACTTGGTTGTGTTTTTATGACAGCAGAGTGCTTTTTGCTATTTATATAAAATACGAATCGCTACTTGTATGCTAAACAAAGAAGATTACAAAGTATCCTTTTTCTGCTCTGATACAATTATGACGCCAGAGATAGCGTGGCGTGGGCGAGTGTTAAGACTGAAAAAGAAGGGCCAATAAATAACGACAGTATAAGACAATGAGAATAATTTGCCCGCAGATAAACGTAGACGGGCTACAAAGAGACACAAAAGTGTCGTAATAAAATTGCAGTTATAATTAATCGTTTCAAAATTGTTGTTGATCACGTCATCACACAATTATAAAATTACTTATAACTTAAGATCTATACTGATATTGAAATTCGGAACAAAGTTTTTTAAAACACCTAAATAAACCGGTCGCGATTATAATAGGTATATAAACGATACCTACCGCCCAGTCCCATCTACAATAATGGTTCTATCAGTAAGGCTTCGATTTTACGAGTATTGTGATTGATTACTTATACTGGAAATGGTTAGTGTTGATCTTGACTCTATGGGTGAACTCGAACATCACAACGCGTTTGTAAGCCAGTGCTTCAGCGAGTGGAGCTGCGATCTGAATCAGACAGGCGGACGCCGACGACGTCCTAGGCTTAGTACCTAAGGCCGTGGGTTCAATTTGACTATTATATAGTTTTAAGTCGGAACATCATGAACTAATTATCAATTATCCTATTACAAATAAATATTTTACAGATCTCCTATTAGCTACCTGGCATGCACAATAAATAATGCAAAGCGGTGGATATTTTCGTTTTGTTTAAGGTTTTGAAACCAAATTCAAAAATGAAAGCCTGAATTGAAGCCATTCCAATAACGTCAGGTAGATACGCTATTCGCCTCGTGGTCATGAATGTAAAAATCATCGTGTCAACTCTATGATACTCTCAAGTTCGTGGCTTGACAGAGTAACACAACATGTTACTCCACATATTAGCGCTGAAGGTACGCGAAGCAGTCATAACTCTTAGAAGCATTCATTGTTACTGAAAATGTAGAATACAAAGCTTCGGATTGCATATATTTTAAAGGTTTCGAAGCGATTTGCTACGCGGGTGCCTTTTAATCAAAAAAGTGAATGAAATAGAAAGAAGTAGAAAGGTAGGGTAGGATGCCAGCAATCGTGACTGGAACTAAGAGAGATAGCCAGTAGTATAACCGGAACTCGAATCTCAGTCCGGACTCAATGATACTACATCATAAACAAATCGCTTTTCGTGTATTCACATTCTCTTCTGAAAAGTTTTTACTAAATAAGAGTTTGTAAGAAACGCAGCAGAAGTTTATCGATTGTAACTGTCATGCCATGTGCCGTCTAAAAGATGGAGAAGAGAACCTTTGAAGCAGCTTTTCCAACAATGAAGTAGACAACACGCACGGTCCCCGCCCGCTGTGCGATTATCTACGAAACAGGGCAACATCTGGTCATCCTCCACTCCAGCGCACACACAACACACAAGCTAACTGTCGGGTACGAGGCAGCGTGCGGCGCGCGGGCGCGTGTGACGGGTCTGCGAGTGCTTCATGGCGGCGTCGGGTCGGAAGGGCTTGCCGACTGACAACTGGTATGTGGAATGTTTGCAAGAAGTGTTACTTAGAATAACGCCAATTCAGATCTTTGTGTTAACACATAAACTGTTTTATTTTAGTAAGTAGATGTTATTTAGATCTTTACAGACGGTTCTACTAAATCTCAATTCATCGTGAGTTAGTTATCTCTTATTATAATTTACCTATATAATTACTGGTGATGGAACTTGAAGAGGTTTGTGAATTTTTACAAAGGTCAGTCTTACCATAATGATCTAACAGAACTAAGAAGAATACATAATTTGGAAAAGTGACTTTACAATAATGCTTAGTAGTGTTAGTATTTGAGTAAATGCTTTAGACGTGTCAGATTTAATGGAGTTAACAATGTTTTGTTTAGTATTCCTATTTAGAAACAATGCTGCACCCTGACAGTTGCGTGTTCAAAGAAAGCACGAATGTTATTGTAAACGGCTTACCAAGATTTTCTGCGCTGGCATTGACGTCATACCGGTGCGCCGGCTTGGAGTGCGGCGCGGGGGAGTGCAGCGACGTGCTCTTGTGGCGGCGGATGGTCGGCAGCCGCGACACGAAGGACGCGTTGTTCTTGAACGAGGCGCTCATCACTCTGCTGCCAACACAAGCGGACACGTGACTCGTCGGCGCGAGGGCGCGCGGCGGCGGCGGCGGGCGAGCGTACCTGGTCTGCGGGCTGGGCAGGGGGATCTGGTGGATTTTCCATGTGGCCACGCTCATCGAGTGCTCGTCGGCGGCGTAACACCGCCACAGAGCCTGTATCAACGTCGCCGCGGGTTGTCGCCTTCTTATCATATGCTTTTGCCTTTGTTGTTGTTGCACTTTTAATGCAAAACCAGAACCCAAGATTCCCTAAACAAAACACATGACATGTTAGATTTACGCTTGCTGATAAAATGGCTAAAGTACTAATATACAAGTAAGTGAATCTCACAGCAGGGAGCGCGAAGAAAGATATTCCGAGTAGCGCGCAGAATGAAGCGATGAACTTTCCTTGCCAGGTCTGAGGCACCATGTCGCCGTACCCCACGGTGCACAGTGTGATCTAGCAACAAATGTACTACGTAAACATTCGTGGTACGTTAACGCGTAGAGCTCAAGCTTTTAACGATAATGACGCGTGTAAGGTATGATGGCCTTATTGCCGTTGTTATTACAAAGGGTTTGCGGCCCGGTCGATACCCACGAGTATCTTGTCATAACAAATTACTTAAAATGAATGAAGTGGATTTTGTTAAATATGTAAAATATTCAAAGAAAAAAAATATCTTAGTTTCTCTTCACCGTCACCGTTAATGGCGTCAGTCAACAAAATAACTTATAGAGATCAATTTGTATGCATGATAACAGACGAGGTCTTGTTTTTAAAATGACGGTTTATTCAAATCGGTAGAAACTAATTGTCTTCATTCATACTTACAACTCCCCACCACAATGCTTCAGCGAAGTTTTTGAATTTTGTGTTTTCAACATCTTTTTCTGCTAGGTAAACTAAAAACGATGCAAATATAAGGCCCAGGAATCCTATGTATAGTGTTGTGATCAGTTCCTGAAAAGAAAAATATGTATTAGTTTTCGACGCAAATGTAATGGATTGTTTAGGGAAATTGGAGCTGTATTTATGTTTGTCGTAACCGCCAGCATTGTCTAGCCCGGCTAGTTCCAGACGCAGCTTTCATCGGCAGAGGCGTAATTACTCGTCGCAAGATAATGGCGGCGCCGTCACCGTCAGTGGGATACGTAATGCTCGATCGTCACACAATAGCCTTTCCGCGGGTCGGCTTGAGTCTTATAAGCTTATAACTAAATCCTGTCCATTTGTTTTGAATATAATAGATACAATATTGTTGTGTCAAGATAACAATAGACACGGAAGTAGCCTATTAAAAAAAATCCAAGCGTGAGTCAGGCATTTTATAAAAAATATGTAAAAAATGACATTCTAAAATTATTTTATTCTTTACTAGCTGTGCCCGCGACTCCGTCCGCGTGGAATAGTGACAAATTTTTCCCGTTTTTCCCGCATTTTTCAATGTTTCTTCGCTCCTATTTGTTGCAGCGTGATGTTATACATATAGCCTAAAGCCTTCCTCGATAAATGGTCTATCCAACACAAAAATAATTTTTCAATTCGGACCAGTAGTTCCTGAGATTAGCGCGTTCAAACAAACAAACAAACAAACAAACAAACTCTTCAGCTTTATTATATTAGTATAGATTTGCACAACAATTAGGTCAACATTATCTAAAGCCATTAAAAAAACCGGCCAAGTGCGAGTCGGACTCGCGCACGAAGGGTTCCGTACCAAAAACTGCAAAAAATCAGAATTTTTTTATGGGAGCCCCCTTAAATACTAATTTTATTTTTATTCAATTATTTATTTTTAAAGTAGATATTTAATTAAACATTCTGTGAGCATTTCAAGTATTTAGCTGTTACAATTATTTAAACAGACCCAAAACAGCAAAAAAAAATACTGCAAAAAAAATAGTTTTTTGTATGGAAGCCCCCCTTAAATACTAATTTTATTTTATTTTAATTATTTCCTTTTAAAGTAAATATTTAATTAAATATTCTGTGAGCATTTCAAGTATTTACCTGTTACAGTTATTTAAATAGATCCAAAATAGCAAAAAAAAACACGTTTGTTGTATGGGAGCCCCCCTTAATTATTATAATTATTTTAATTTTAGTATTTGTTGTTATAGCGGCAACAGAAATACATCATCTGTGAAAAGTTCAACTCTCTAGCTCTCACGGTTCGTGAGATACAGCCTGGTGACAGACAGACGGACGGACAGACAGACAGACAGCGAAGTCTCAGTAATAGGGTCCCGTTTTTACCCTTTGGGTACGGAACCCTAAAACTCAAGTTAATAGATTTTGTAAGATAATGGTGAAGATAGGCAAATGGACTTAATTGCGTCATTAGGGTTCCTTTTTATCATTTTGGCTCGGAAACCTAGTAGCTATTGAGTTGGGCATTTTCTATACAAAAAGATTTTTAAGTTGTACTTACTTTTAATTCAGTTGTTGAGATTGATGAAATAAATTAAGTTCATTTAACTATGCCTTTCTTTCTCGACTAGAAAATATACCTTAGGTTCATCGATCAGAAATGAAGAGATTGGATTCGAATCTCAGCTTAACAAAACAAGATTTTTAATTGTTTTTTCTCAGTAATATTTATTTTCTGCTGGTTGACAAAATATATTGTTATCTTTTATTTTTATCTAAGTGATTTTACGACCATTTCAACCGCCTCTTTCACATGGATTTTTTGGGTCCGTTGCATTAAGTATTTCTAAAATCAAATTTTCTAAGTACGATACCTATTCCTAAAGACGAAACTTCGACTAATGTACGAAATTCCTAAAAACGAATGTGATATATGTTTAATTGACGTTTGTTTAAAAATTTTAAAGTAGGAAAGTGCTATTGCATGAAAATACTGACGACATTTTTTCTAAGTCCAGTTAACCTACGTTTAAAATGTTTAAAGTGCATAATTCGAACGACATTTGTCCTACTTTTGGCTGTCCTGAGTTTAAAGGGGCTAACATAATGTTGTTATATTTTTTTTACATTATAATTAAAAAATATATTTAAAATATTTATATTATAATGAATTTCTTCTTTCTTCCTGTGGGTGTCAGCCGGCCACTCACGTTATTATAGGTTATACAAGTGCTCTACTAGAAATATTGAATTTCAAAAATTTGTTCTTAAACTTTTTGTACGTGGCTATATATTGGCCCTCTACGCTTCATTTTTGCAAATATAGTTGATTTTTTTCTATGTAGCAGACCAGCTGGTTTTCGATTTTTGACGTAAAATGAGGTGACCCACTAAGTTGAATATTTTTTGTAATGGAGGTATGTCGATTTCTACAGTAGTTTGGTTGAGCTCTAGTGCTTTCTAATCAGGGCCACCAGGTACTCCAAATCTTCAATTTTCCCAGTTTTTATATTTTTCCCTTTATGTAGCCATTGAACCCTAATTCTGTGCCAAATTTCAGCTTTGTGAGTTTATGGTACTAGTTATATTTTGATGATCATGAGTGAGTGAGTGAGTGTCGAAAATGCGAAACTTTGCTTACGTTTAACTTCGGAACTAAATGACCTGCTGGCTTGAAATTTTGGATTTTAAGTATGTAATTATAGCTTACTAGATGACAAAAATTTCAGCGTTCTGGTCTTGTCCAGAAGTGCTCAAATAGGTGCCAAAACGCGGCGAAATGGATCCAGTAAAGGATGGCACGGCAGTGCTTGCTTCGCGCTCAACTTCGTGCCCTCCAACCATCAACTTCTGCAGCATTTTGAAGTTTTACAATATCCGTGTCGTTTTGGCCATCGAAGTACCCAAGGCCTTAAGTGATGCTGTGACCGCGCGCTCTCCGACCTATATCTCGAAAACGGTTCACCGTATAAAAAAAATTTAAACGCAATTTGTAGAGAATTTTGTATTCTATAATATTGAAAAGAAACACAAATAGCAAAAATCCATAGGAAATGAGATATTTACAAAAGAAGCGCAAAAAACCGATTTTTGTGACTTTTGACCTTGAAATTTAATAGTTGCACACACCCTAGGATATGTAGGTTTTGAGACAACTTTTAGGGCGTCAATATGCAAATATTTACAAAACTTCCAGCTGGGTATCTTGAATTCCGAGGTGATTTCCTATAATGATTGGACTATCTTAGGATATTACATTTTTAGGAATTTCGTACGTTAGGCATTTTGATTATCGAAGTTTTGTCTTTAGGAATTTCGTACTTAGAAAATTTGTTTTTGAAATAATGCTACGGACCCGATTTTTTTCTTTAAAAAAATGACCGCGTATTCTGATAGTTGTTTAATTATCTAACAGAGAATCAGAAACTCTAACGAATAATCGAAAATTACATCAAAATCTGCTGTCAATTCGTATAAAATGTGACCAGACGAATAAGGCGATTTAACACAATCGAATAACCGCCCAACTACTCCCCTAGGTGCTGACATAATCTTACTGGAACCCTGTATGAATCACTCAATTCCGGCTCTGTTATTTTTCAGCCAGTCACCGATAATAGAAATAAAACTAATAACAATGACAGATAAAAGTTCGTGAAAATCCCTATTCAACGCTTCCGACCATTCCGGGAAGTTTTTATCCCCTTTGAACTAACTCCAAAACTATCTACGCTTCCTATTTATGTCATCCTCGTTTCCTCTATTCGTCTATCGTCGAGATTATTAGCCTCAAGCTCCTCTGAGGCTTCGTCCGAGGTCATGTTGAAACGTTTGCTAAAGCAAATTGACAATTGAAGCTACTATTGTTAGGTATTAGTATATCACAATGAGGTGCGCATGGCACATAGGACGAAGAAATTTATCAGGACATACAAATTTTCAAAATTGTACTTATACTAAAACAATAAAATTGATAACATTTGAGTTGCTATACGGTCAAGACGCAACTCTATCAACTTTAATATGTACCGTCTGTCTGCAGTGTCTCGTACATTGAAATAAAGTTCAAATGATTTGAACAGCTGTACAATCGATTACCAAGATATGGATACAGATAAAGTGGAACCAATACGAATACATACCCGTGACTTTAACGTCAAGGTAAGAAGGGGATGCATACCTACATTTTTTACCACATTAATGGCCGCTCTACACTCTCAAGAAAATCTCGCGAGAACGTGAGAAACGTGAATGTGGATTCACGTTTCTCGCGAAAGAAACGTGAATCCACATTCACGTTTCTCGCGTTCTCGCGAGATTCTCTTGAGAGTGTAGAGCGGCCTTTAAAGTTGGAGTAGGACTCGTGTGCACGGTTTCCGAACCTCCATTAATAACTGTGATATCTAATGCAAATACATCGATTTAATTTTCCGTGTGGTGCCGGGTTAGAATAGCACCTCCCCCTGTCTTCCCGTGGGTGTCGTAAGAGGCGACTCTGGGAAAGGGTTAGTGTATTGTGGGCGATGGGCTAGCAACCTGTCACTGCAATATCACGTTCAATCATCTGGTTACCCTGAAATTGCTAAACGTGGCACTGAATTTTTGAATTCATGTGCTCTGCCTACCCCTCTTGGGAATACAGGCGTGAGGATATGTATGTATGTGTAATTTTCCGTACTGTATACATATAAAACAACTCATGGCGTAGTATTAAAAAAAACATTTAGCGCTACTGTAAGATTTAAAAAATCCAACTCTAAAATATTTTTTTCAACTTTGCTTATGGTGATTATGTTTTTACAATTAATACTATCGCGTGCAGCACTTAGGATTTTAGTTAAGTAGGTAATTAAAAGTCTAGATTTTTCAAAAATCTCGTTTACCTACTGTACTATTGACACCGACGATTTTTATTTTCGATCTTTTAATGCGTGCTTATCCGTGTCCGTGATCATAATTTGTTATTGAACAGATAAATTCCAGCAGCTTTACATTTCGCTTTTATTCCAATAATAATTGACGGCTTTGAAAATTGGTCATGCAAATTAGAAGACCCAGAAAACAGGCGCGGCGCGGTGGGGCTGAGAGCGTGCCGTAAAACGGAGTGAGCAGGGACAAAATTGACATTTAAACCTCGACACCATTCGATTTAGAAACATTTTATGCAACTTTATCTGGCTAATTAATGTTTCGCATATACATACATACATATTCTCACGCCTGTATTCCCATGAGGGGTAGGCAGAGCACATGGATTCAAAAATCCAGTGCCACGTCTAGCAAATTCAGGGTAACCAGATGGTTAAACGTGATATTGCGGTGACAGGTTGCTAGCCCATCGCCCACAATACACTTATCCTTTCCCAGAGTCGACTCTTACGACACCCACGGGAAGAAAGGGGGAGGTTCTATTCTAACCCGGCCCGGCACAGGCAATTAATGTTTCGGTTACTGTATTTCACTTTTTTATGATTTCAAGTACGTAGTTCTGCTTCATAAATTTAAAGATAAACGCACAATAGTAAGGCATCCTAGCACACTCCATATTTGGGATGAATTGGGATTTATAAATGTGGTGAGGTGTATACATTGTTTGGTCGCCATCTATTACTATAGCTCCATTTGTGTTAAAAATAGATAATTTAGGTAGCAGTAACCTATAAACCATCTCACCCCTTTGTCATTCTAATCTTTCCATTTATAACCAAAACCGCACTCGCAATGCCTGCTCACCCCGTTTTACGGTAGCGGCAGAGCGCTGTTTGTCGGCCCTGCTGGAACGCAGCGCTTCGTTTCGCGGCTACTACCCGCTGTAGTATTGAAGGACTGGGACAAAAATGAGAACGCTTTTTCATGTTATGAAAGTACATTTTCGTAGTTAACATTATACAGTCTTTTATGCGGAGGCAAAGGGACTGCTGGAGGGGCCCATTCCGTTCGCTTTTCTCCCCTATTTACGAATTGGCTCGTTCTTTGAGTAAGCTGAATGTGCACTAGATGGGTATACGTATACATGGTGTTGATTATAGAAGGACCTCCTAATCAGAATTCAATTAAGGAAAATAAGGATAATCTTGTCTCCATTAGGTACGCTGGAGTTCATTTAAATAATTTGGCTTTCATGAATTTGCTACGAATTTTGTCTAATTTTGGTATGACTTTTTTTTATCTGCAGTAGGTGTACTACGTATCAGAAATTTAAAATACATACCGGAGTTTAAAATGTTTCGAAACCAGTCAAAATTTATTTTTCACTGAAAAGTTTGCGTTGATTTCGGTTCGAGCAAACTCCAGAACAAAATTAACGCTGCCGACTTTGCTAATTTTATTTATGTGTCGGGGCATTCAGCCCGGGAACAGCCGGAATTGCCCGCGCAGTGAATAACATTGACCGATTTGCGAACTTAGCGCGTACTTTATTCGTAACATTAGGTTTACTGTATTCATAACCAGGGTGCTGCTGAGTTAAGTGGGTTGCTCTTTGTTGTCCAACTCAGTCATTCGTAAAAAACAGAAAATCACAATAAAACTTGAATGTCCTTCAGAGCTCAAGACGATAGAAGAAAAGAAAACAATGGACTGCTTTATGGAAGTATACAGTACACATAGCAAGTTAAATGTCGCGAATTCATCGCCAGTATTTCACGCTTGTCACCAACAAAGCGCGGTCGGTTGTTTTTTGTGTGTAATGTCTGCAAAATGCCAAGACGGGAACTTCAGTGACCAACTTTGTTCACGGTTTGAACAAATAGGCTTAATGAAAAGCTTGTTCGTGTATCTAACTGGGTTGTTACGTTAGTTGAACTGTTTTAGAGTGGGCATACAAAGGCGCGGGAAATGCGGCGGTCCGGCCTCGCTTTATTCCCTGCAATGTGATCATGCAACTTTAACATGAACCAATTGTGTATACATCGAGTTCGCCTTATGTTCGGCCAGTTCCCGGCGGAGGAAATTGCGCCGGCCCGCAGTGCTTACTCAGCATGGCCGTGCAGGCCGCCGGGCCTCGCTAATGGCCAGCTCTGCTAAGGCTCCACTAGATCCAACAAATCGTGTTTTTAATATGATGAATGAAATAATGATACTTTAGGACAAGTGCCCTATTTTAGACATTTTTGTTTAGTTTTAGTTTAATTTTAAGTGGTGTTTTTAGTGTAGTACTTTAGTTTTATTTAAAACTAGCTTTTGCCCGCGGCTCCGCTCGTTAAAATCGGGGTAGCACAGAAGAGATAGCACACATACCAATTTATTATAATGTTTAATGTTACCTGTCCTATTTTGTTCTCTGTTTTATAATAAACTGTATAACATTTTACTTTAGGAGTATAATTAGGTATGTAGTGTAACGAAGTTTAATTAGATAATGTGCTAGTTATGCAAGTTTTATTTACAAATCAATTCCCACCAATTTAGGAAGGTTGTGAGCCTCATTATACGTTTTACTATGAAAAAAAAACTTCCACAGTGTCGCAAAACATTAGACACCTTCCTCTTCTGCAAAATACTAATACATACATACTTATAAGTGTTGAGGTTCCTTACGAAACAGTTTTTCCTAACGAAATTAATGAACAATATTGATAAAAGATTTTCATTTACAGTCTTTCGTATTATCAGTTCCACAAAAATCATAATTATGCATATTATTTTTAGAAATGCTCCCAAGAATTTGTAAAAAAAACACTGTCTATACCAGGCGGAGCAGGGCGTCCCACTCGCTTGCCGATGACGTCAAAATTTAAATCGCTCTCTCGCTCTCCCGTACCTTGATGAATGATGGTATAGGTGGGTGCACTTCGTGTACTAAATTGCTTTTGTGGAAATACACTCAACACCCGTTGAAAAAAGTATTTAACGATATTTGGACATTTTAACACATCATGATTGTCGCATGACGAATTTAAATAGTATTTATCCAAGTAAATTAAAGCCACAGCGGTTGCAAAATGCTTTACCGTCGAATACATCGCCTGAATGAGTGTTTTTTTATTTATATAACTACTTAAATAAATAAAAAAATCCTCGCCAAGTTAACTTAAAAATGTATGAAACTAAATAGGTATGATACTAAATTTAAAATAGCATTTCTGCCACGCTGCTACCCTACTAAAACTTGTGCGCTAACTGTGTCAACTCAGCGACCAAATAAACAACAAGACTGTATCTAAAATACCGAGTTATCACGACCAGCTTGTCATAAAAACAGGCCACGAACGACCGTTAATTCTGCGGCACATAATTCTTTTCGTCCTGTTTCTTGTGAGAATTTCTGCACCCTATAAAGTCCCCGGAGCGAGTGTTTCCAGCATTTGGCTCGCACTCATTCGGCGGCGCTGTGTCCTACGGTTATAGGTAGATATATCAAATCACGAGAAACATTAGGGACAAGTTGATTGAATTAAGTACTTGTAATGTTAAGTTGATGTGAACGCTTTAGTCACATATTTAGGTTGCGTTTTGGTTGCGTATTACACAGCTCGTGGTGCATCGAAAACTTACTTAGCCTGTTACGAGTATTGCAAAAGTCTGTACCTACTTGGTATTCTGTACCAACACAAGAAATGCACTTACACAATGAAATAGGTACTATATGTAGAGACGTTATGCAAATACCCCATATTAGCCTAGCTCGCAAGAAAACATTTATGCAAATAAAAACCGCTATCTATTCACGGTTAGTCGCGTCCACACATGTAACGATTTCTTCATAAAACAAATAAGTAGTCAACATGTGAATTTGAAAATTAAATTAATCAATGGATGCGTGTAATTATTAAACGTAATTATTGTCATACTGTTTAGTCTACTACTCTCCTGTTAGGTTAATATGAGTATTCAGTGTCAAAAAATAGAGGATGAATGAAAACAAAGCAATCTGTATTAAGTCCATTAATTGGGTACGGACATAAATCAGTCATCAGCCGCGCGTTTGTTATGAATCAGTTTGTTAATATTAAGAGTTCGTTCATAATCCTACGTGCAGTAATTAATGATCTTGGGTTATGGAGATGAGTAGTCAGGCAGCAGGCGCGCAAGGTTAGAACATTAATATTCATGTTATAGTTTCGAGACTTCGGGCAGAGTGTACATGTCGAGCCTAAAGCTGTGCTGCAGGATTCACTTAAGTGATATGTGAGCATCTGTATCGTTTTTCTTGTTTCTTTCCTCTAGTCAAAATTACTAGGTAGGTATAAAGTAAAGAATAATTTTAAAAAGTAAAGAGCACGTTAGTGGCGAACTGTAGGTTTATGTTCTTAATGGTTTTTAACCGCGCTCTAACCCGCTTAACGGTTGTTCCAGCCACGCAATTCCTGTTGGACACTGTTTACGACAGCCGAGTCCACTACAATACAAGTAGAGTAAATTGAAATACCGCACCGCAGTCAAACCTGTGAAGCGACTATTAATATAGTTTTGCAACTACAAACCGCATGCAATTGATGTTCACCTGAAGTCTACAATCAGTTAACATGTGTATTAGACATATATTTGAACGTTACATATACACAGCATAGCAATTAATCCGTAGAGCTCCATTAATGAAGCCTTTAAAAGTAATCAGGTTAACCAATCAATGTCGAAGGTTAACACGGCTACTTTGTACGTGGGGTGTAAACGTTCACGCTTAGAGTAGTTAGGAGTGTTTACAGAACGTTTCTAAATGGCACTGATGTTAAATTGAGAGACGTTAACATTCAGTCGGAAGGTTGACTTTGATGTGCGAACGATTGTTTAGTGACTTCAGCGACGAGAGCGGGGCGCGGGCCTCCCGCATCACTCAAAGGAACGTTATTTCTTTTCACCCATCTCGTGTTGGGACACAGCGGGCTTCTTATGTAGTTAAGTAGATCAACAAAAGGGACCAGCGGAAGCACTCCTTAAAATCAAAGTAAAAATATTTAAGGCCGTCAGGACCTCTTTCATACACGTCTTTTTATACCATCCCTGCAGAAAGGCGAAAGAAGAATGTACCTACTGCCAGGAACTTAGCAGAAAGTCATTTCATCCAAAAACTATGCACTTTGATAAGGTAGGTATGTTCGGTGCAATGTAAGTAGACAATATTTCTTATTTTATTATGAAAAATGATATAGATCTTCTAATAAACTTACCTATATGCCTGTGCAGTTTTAAAACGGATACACTTGCGCCCTTGCAGTCTTGTTAATAATCCACCATACATATATTACAAAACTTGATAGTTATGTATTCTACAGTTGTGACATGGCCGACAAACGATAAATAATTAATTCCAAAACCGTTTTTCAGCAAGGCTAGACTTTGCTCAATGGCAAACACAGACATCGCGTTTCGTATTCTAATGACGTCCGGCGACATGGTCATAATTGCCAATAATGTTAAAGTTTTTAGAGTTCCGTAAAAAACATATGTATGCACTTGTGTATTGTTGCTTATTTTTTGTTATGGTTTGACCATAGTCAACTGTCGGTTGTACTAACTCGTTGCTAATAAAAACATCCTAGAGCCCAGTACATGGGCCTCTAACTAGAAGCAGAAAAAAATCCTTGATAAAGTGAACATAAAAGAAAATAAGAAAAAGTAACAGAAAATTGTATTTAAAAATATTCAAGTTAAATGCGAAATCTGTGTTCTGCAGCTCGTTGCCTTATCACACTATTTCTTATTCTATCTTTCAGTGATACACCACAAAATGAAAATGATGAAGAAACTGATTCCGATTTCCGATATAGAATTCTGCCGGGTCTATAATCGAGTGGTATGAATTTGTTAATACCAATATTTTGAGGCACAATTACTCGTAATTTACTGCTATTATGTATTATGGTATTTGCTATATCTTTTATGTGTCGAAATTGTTGTTCCTCATATTCTTGTTTTGAGTCGTAATTTGTTCTAATACTTAAGTATTGTATCTAAGGTTAAAATATCGAACGATAGATGTACATCTAAGTGTTATTGTTCCTAAAATTCAATTTACATACTGTATAAGAACTTAACCTAACCTAGATCAATGTCAACCGATATATGCGTCGACGGCACTCTGCTTCGCGGGGTGCCTATTTCTACTCTGAGGGACACAAGATAAAACTAACCTACCTAACCTACTAATACTAATAATGCATTGGCTTTTTAACTCCAGGGGGCTGCCCACCGAACCCCCTTGTAGGGGAGCTTTGCCCCAACCATACTCTTCCCTTCTATTTAAACTAATTAATTTCAATATCGAAGTTAGACAATCACCTAGTTGCGGTGATAATTGTAGCTATTTTAATTAAAAAATATCTTAGGAAAAACATGTTTTAGGTAAATCAAACTTAACCAAACTTCTCGGCTAAAAAAAAGACTACCTATCAACACGTTATGCGATAATCATTCACTCACTGAGGTATGTGTATGTATCACTTATTTCGGGCACTATAGTATATCTATATCAGCTCGTTTCAGGAAATGTAATATTGTTGTATTAATGTATCAGTGCGTAATGCACTCACAACTATTTTTTCAAACAATTTCTTTCACTAGCTCTCGTCGTCTCCTCGCACTCGCTTATTAAAAAAAGTGTACCTTATACAGGGTGTGGCCTGTAACAGGGGCGATAAATTAAAACGTTAATTCTATAGGTTATACGCAGTTAACTTAACCTGATCATAATGTCCTAAAGTGCTTAGTTTAGGAGATATGGCAGTTCAAAGTTACAATGGACACGCGATGTGTTTGATCACTGCAAAACTGTCGCAAGTCTATCGCTAAGTGTCTTAGTACAGGGAATTTCTTGGTAAAGGGGCGATGTTCGTAATAAGATCGTATGTGCTCAAAAAATCCATCAATCAAAATTAGTTCTTAACTGTAAGCTATAAAACAGATTATCTCGAGAGAGCGGATTTGTAACCTTTTTATTGAACTTTGTGGTGACATTTAAAAATTGAGTACTTTGACAATAAGAAGAATTGACAAAATCAAACGCCGTCACCAAGCCGTCACTGATTGAAAATGGCAAGAATGCAGTACGCCGCTCCTGAATTGTGTGATATTATTTTATTGTGTATGGAGAAGCCAGAAGGAGACAACTAGTTAAGAGCCACGTTATGGCCCCGCAAAGTGCACCGCGTGCGGAACGACCAACCATGACCAGCGGCCTGGTGAAGTCTGCTGCCCGGGCTGACGGGCACGGCAGCCAATGTTTTACGATTAGCACTAGAACGGCGAATGCTGCAGTATTGTGTGAACGTGTGAAGATAAGTCTGTGATAAGTACTCCAAAAAGAGATCACGTGTTTAGAGTTACAAATAAAACTGCCTAAAGTGTTAAAAAAAGTGAACTATGTAAAGTCCGTCCATCGTCTATTCTATCTAATTTTACTGTAAGACTTTTTTACTACAGCGAAATAAACAAAGTGACCTTTGCGTGAATAACTATTTGTATTGTATTTAGTTAACGTTTTCCAGCACGTTCACTAATGGAACAGAAAAAATATCACTCATTATTTAAGTAGCCATAACCCTTGTATGATGAAACAAACTGCTATCGCTTTTCTGAAAACTGTACGTTTCCTGGAATAAATAACTTCTTCTCTTAAAAAATTACTTAGTAATAGGGTAATTACTACCTAATTTCCCATGAATAGCTGTCTACATAATGACAAACAACCGATATTGACGAGCAGTTTGTCCCATCACATCACATAAGGGTTATGGCTGCTCCAATAATGAGCATTTTTCAGTTTCATCGGTCTTTGTCATCAGAGGACAACGTAATTAGAATAAACTGAAAATTTTACAATATTGTTTCTAAATTAATTTACAATTTCATAATTTTACTGTCATTAAACGTTTACATGTACATCCCAGTGTTTTAATGCCTTCGTGTCTTATCACCCCTATAAGGCTGCGTTTTAACCAGAGATGTGGGAGATAGCTAAGCGGCGCGAGGCTGTGTAACGAGGAGGTGTAACAGTGTGAATATCTCCACCAAAGATGTGCGAGGTAGCTAGTACTAAACAAGGTACTAAACGAGGTAGCTAGTTAGTAGAGGTAGTAACGAAGAGGTGACAGAGGCTGAGCGGTGCGAGGTTGTGTTGACGGACGGGCGCGAGCTTAGTCTCTGGACAGAATCCTCGCTACGCATCCTAGCATCGTTCAGCTACCTCGCAAATCTTAGCCAGACGCCGCCTCGCAACACTTTCCTCCAACACATCTTTCCCTTCGTTTGTAAGTATGTAGAAAATCCTCGCTCCACTGAGCTGTTTCTACCAGAGCTAAGCTAAGCGAGGATAGGTAAAAGAAGCGTTTCTATTGGTTAACACATTCAGAACCAAGGACCCGGCTCCCGGGTTCTTCAAAACATTCGCGAGATACCGAGAAAACGGGAGCCGGGTTCATTTTGTACTAGCTATAGACTGCTCGGTTCCGCGCAGATGTTTTGATTTTAGGCGTGGTCGTGAATGTGTTAATGACAAACACATCCCTCGCAACGCATCCTCGCACATATCTGGTGGATACGCAGCCTAAACCTCGAAAAGCTCGCAACACATGTGTGACTCTATTTATTAAAATTATTCGTTGATTTATTATTTACCTTACCTGTGTGGTGTCGGAATAGAATAACATTTCTCCATTTCTTCCGTGGATGTCATAAGAGGCGACTAAGGAAATAGGTTTAGATATGTTTCAGGCGACAGGCTAGCAACCCGTCAGTAAGTATTATACTACCTCTTCCATCTGTTTCCAAATCTAAAACTACGCTTGAAGTGGCTGTGAAGCGTGAAGATAGTCATAATCATGGTTTTGTTTACGTCACGTTTCGTGTGCTCAGTCTACCTCATTTGGGAACAAAGACGTGATTGTATGTATGTATGTTTGTATGTATGTATGTTTGTATGTATGAATGTCTTAGTTAGCCGAACAGCTGTTGTTAGAATTAGTCGAGTATTCGGCATGACTATTGGTAAATAGAACCCCAAAAAAATGTGGGCAAAATGTAAAAAAAGTTGAAGAGCACGAATGAGTAAACCGATGCTGCAGACGTTTCTGAGCAGACCATCCTCTGAAAGCCAAACGAACACTTCGT
>BHDV01028642.1:194599-223799 GCA_005406045.1 Adoxophyes honmai
ATAGCCCTAGTAACAGTTTTTCTCAAATATCTTCAATGTACAGACACGGACTTGTTACAGATTTATTATATGTATAGATTAACTCGACTGTACATTATCAGCGTAAACCATGTACATTATTCTTACTTTTCCGGCCGGGTTAGGTATGTCATAGAAATAAAATCAAGCATGAACCACAAGTTCTCGAATAAAACGATACACTTGCATTGAAGACACGTGCAGGAATAGGAGTTATCTGACCGTACTAAAATAACGAGCTCGGTTCGTATTTGGTCCGCGATAGAATTCCGTTTTATTGCCACAACTTTGCAGCACTTAGGTAAAAAACATAAGAACAGATCGGCTATGTTAGAAAAGAGGCGAAATTAGTAGTAACCGAAACCAATGACCGTGTATAACGAGAGAGTATATGAAAGAAGCGAGAGAAGTATGTCAGAATAGAAGCTCTGTTGTCTCTTTCTACCCAGAATTGAATTGGGTGTGATGTTTATGTTAGGACTGTATTTTAAGTAAAGGTAGTTAATTGTTTCTTCACTTATTGCTGTTTTTTCGTTTGTATTTTTTGACGGGGCTGACATATTCATGAACCGAATGAAGTCCCAAAATGACTAAAGATTTTAAAAATAAGTGAAGCAAAAATATAGCTTTGTAGTAGGTGTAGTTCTTCCCTGAGTCAAATACGGGGTTTTCGGGTATAGGAGGATAGATCCCGAAAGTCTTTATTATTAAGTTATTTCTAAATTACCGTGTCATTGACCGGACTTAATATGTACTTACGACTTACGTAATAAAAAACCATTGGAAACATCATGAATGGCTTAATTAAGAAAGAGCATACTTTGGACTTTCACACATTTTGCATAATATGTAGCAGGTAGGTAGGTACTCGGATGTATAGCTGGGATGGATAAATCGAAAGAGTGGATGAAACTATATTTCTTTTCGTATTTTATCATGACATTACCTATTTTATTATGCTTCAGACGAAAGAAAGAAGAAAGTATCAACAGTTTTAAAATCACATTGGCAGCCGAGTAAATAAACAGAACACTTGCATGTTGCTCGACTTTAGCGAAATCTTTGTAGATAGGTATTAACAGCGCAGCGTGCGTTAAATTTCTAAAATGTACCTAATCCTTAACTAAGTATTTAGATGTCGTTAGATTCTTTATCTATTAATGTCAGCGCTAGTGATTGAATCTGGAGCCTGAGCACGCTAGCTATTTTATTATCTCTCATTGCAAAGTGCCTCCTTCACTGATTACAGTGCTGGGCATTCAACCTGGCCAAAGCCGATATTAGGCCTCTTTGGTGGTGAAGCAGGACGCTACAACCACGCGATTGGTTCGTTGTTTGATGTTTGCCTCCCGCACCATTGAATGCCGTGCACTGTAGGTAGGTACTGCACATAGAAAGCCCACTGGGTGACAAGCGTCAAAATGGCTAGGTACTGACAATACCGTCTATCACCTATTAGAGATCTTGAGATGATACTCATATGTCAGAGCATTTATATACTGCATTCGGTAAGGCCGGTTTTGATAATGGATTAGGAAATAGGAAGCTCCGATCCATCATGAGGCTGCATACACTGGGCTTTCACCCAAGCCCTAGGTATGCTAGGTATGCCCAAGCCTTAGTGTATGCAGGGGGGAATATGATAATATAAAGTGAACCTGTCGATGCGCGTAGACGACAGAGCCGAGCAGCTTCCAGGTGCCGCCGCGCCGGTCCATGCGCACCATGCGCAGGATCTGGAAGAAGCGCAGCCCGCGCAGCGCCGACGCCGCGAACACCTGCCCCGACGAGCCCATGCCCAGCACCACCAGCGACGCCAGAATCGTCGTCACATCTGCGCAACATTTGACATTATAAAGATGCATAAACCACTTGACTTTATTATGAATTCCCGACACGAAAAGAGGGGTGTTGTATGTCGTTTGGGTGGATCACTATGTGGACCAATTTCCACGCGGTTTTTCAACTTGAAAGCAAGTCCTACAGTATCAATAATTACATTTAATCATGAATTTCTGAGAAATTTTGATAGTTACAACTTTTTAATTTTAAATTAGCTATATTCCAGAATAACAAATTTCCTCTTGATTTACGATCGTCAGGTAACGGTTATGCCTAATTGTTATACTTAATTATGCGTATATAGGATTGAAAAATAAACAAACGGAAAAGTTTCTTTGTTCAGCTTTAAATGATGTCTCAGAAGGAGGTGCGGCCGGAGTTAGCTTATTATTATAATAACACGAATGAGGTCAACCATCATCGTAATTTTCCAGAAAACAGAAAATTAATCCTCAAAGCCAGGACTCCGACGGCGACGGAATTTCGGTTTGCTTTTATCACACACTGATGGTTCTATTATGACACTGACATACATACTACGGACTTAGACATACGGATACAGAAGTAGTTTTCAAGCCTTTAGAAGGTCACTATGACAAAATGAATCGACCTTAAAAGGCCTATGGCAGGTGCCTTCTTTACTTCTCCAATGAGGATGGAATGTTTTTATCTTTATTACCCAGTCCTACTTCTTGCAGTTTTTGCAACCATTTCAATAATGTTTCAACATTGACTGTTGAATCATATCCTAGGCATTTAGTAATTTCCATTTCTTCTGTGGATGTTGGAAGAGGCCACCAAGGAAATAGGTTAAAAGGTTCATTTTAGGCGATAGACTAGTAACCTGACATTACTAATTGTTTTTTTATCTCATTTGAAACCTGAAATTGTGCTAAAAGTGGTTACGAAAGATAAAATCGTCATAGTTATGGCTATGTAACGTTTCGTGTGTTCTACCTACCCCATTTAGGAACACAGGTGTAATGGTTATGATTATCAGTTGCACGTACACGAGCCACAGGTATTTTTAGTAAATTCTAATCTACAGAGAGGGTATGCGTGGATGAATGAACCCTTCTGTCGGTTACGTAAAAGTTACAGTCCAAATCTCTCGTAAAAACGGTTGTAAATTTTTTCACCACATGCATAGAAATCTTATTTTATGTAGTTTCGCATGGGTAAGTTAATTGCATCCAGGCTTTGAAATAAAATTTGTCGGGATATTCATCTCGTTAGGACTAGGTTAGAATCCCTTTCACTCCAGATTTAAATTTAGAACTAAAAACGCAAAAGGAAGTCATTTACGTACATTTATTACTTTTTTCTGCATTTAGAATCGATATATTTACAAACGAAGTTCTGACTGTACTTACAGGGTCAAAGTTAGAGGTTTAGTATTAACTCTGACCATACTCTGACCTTACAATTACACCTGACTCATTCAGTTTCTAGGTAAATACATATTTACAAGTAGATTATAATTGTAGAAAAAGTCATAAAACGTTCCTAATTTCCCTTTCGTCTTTAACTTTCTAAGGTGGAAAAATAATAGCAAGACTATTTTATGTCGGCCTTTTTCGTCCGCAGCAAAATGGAACTTAAGGAGTCTAGCGGTTATGTTCCGTTTTTGTGGTAATTACTACGTGATTAGAAATGAAGTGACGCAAGCGCCAGTTGCTATGTTCTGCCTCCTGCGTGGACTACCACATACGCATTCACATTTCTTAGCATATAGATGACGAGCGCTTAGCATTAATGTTCATGTTATGTAAGCGTAATATCGCCAATCAAGCCGACGAAACTTCTAAGCCTGAATACTGATGAATTTCTGAAGATTGATGTCGAAATGTTGTGACTTTGATTTAACTCTCCCGATAAAATAACTGGAGAGGAACTTTCATCCGTGTATTTGTAAGCGCTAATTAAACCAATTTTAGAAATGATTTTCTTGCTGTGAATTTCGTTTTGGAAAGCAACTGTCTTATCTATGTACATACCTATATGTTACCAGACCCGCGATTGTGAATGTTAATACTTCCTGTGTGGTGTCGGGTTTAGAATAACACAATCTGCATTTCTGGCGTGGATGTCGCTTAAGTACGACGTTGTCGACGTTTCCTTTTAAGATGACCAAGAATGATAGGTAAAGGTAGGTACATTTTAGACGACAGGTTAGAAATTTGTTACTATTTTAAGCATTTTCTCTGATTTGCTACCTAAAAATTACGCTAAAAGTGGCTACGAAGCGTGAAATAGTTCATGGCTTTGACTATGTACCGTTTCGTGTAGTCTGCCTACTGAATAGCCTAGTCTGTTTGGGAATATAGGATTGTTATTTTTTTGTATTTCGATTTTCATAGTTGACTTTCACAAAATTGAAATTTCTTTAGGCGATAGATAGCTAGGTACTTTAACGCTCTTATGACATACTTTCTCAATTTTTCAAATTGATTGGCCTGGACGATACGTTCCGAGTCGAGCAAGATTGATCTGTTACAATAAATCAACGAAGTGATAACGGGTCCTCACTCCTCGCCGAGGGGCGCCGCACCGCCGAAGACGCAACGCGGAAAACTCAAACTCAGATGAGATCGGCATAATACGATAAGTTTTTGAACACCATTATACTTTCTGGTGTTTCACTGTTAACATTGTTTTGAAACTATTTGTTGGCCACAAAGTTGAAACAAGGGTGAATATAAATAGAAACGGAACTTCATTCTGTAACAATCTAATTGAATTATTACTCATTTTCTGTTATCCCTTTCGGTGGGAATCCGCTGCGGAATCAGCTAGGGCAATAATTAGACAAAAGTGGTAAATTGCTTTCTCGTCCCCGAGCTATTTGTTAAACGAAATGAAACCAAAATTGTAAGCCATGCTGGTCTCGGCTCGAACCTCTACCATACTTATTAATGATAACTTGAATAAAACTTTGGCAGACCAATACTTATGCAGACTTTCTGACGTTCTGCTAAATTTCTTGTGGTGCATTCTTCTTGGTCTTTCCGAAGCGCTGCAGCGCTGTTAACTCGAAAATGACGTGTAAAAGTGCTCTTAGGAGCCTATTTGCATTAATAAAGTGTTGATTTTTGAATTTAATTTTTGAATTTTGAATTTTCAACCATATTGTTCGGCATCTAAAATAGCAATCTGATAGGTAAATGTGATGCGCGACCACAACTTGCTCTATATTCTTAATGGTGTTGAGTTAAACATTACTCAAAATTATTAATATGAAATCAATAAGATAGAGAGCCCCGCAGGCGTAATTACTAGAATACATTTGATCCATCAATACAAAATCCACAACAAGGCGAGGCTTATTTCATGGAATCTAAGTTATAAGTTATACTTAAGCTTTGACAAGGGTTTAATCAGTGCTTAAGCGACAGTGGGAATTGACAAGGTGCGAAGTTGAACTGTTTAACATGCTAATTGAAATAAATAATTCCTGCCACTTAGCTGTCAACTTAAATAACAACTGAATTATTAAAGCTCGGGTCGTTATTTTTATTAGGTTAGAATTATAAACTTTTGGCAGAAAAAGGACACTTAATTGGCGTATTTTCTTTGAGGAGATGATAAGATCAACAGAATAAATATCTAATCATGTTTGTTCAAGAGTATATTTCCCAAGTGGGTTGTCTAGGCACGCTGGCTATTACGGCGCGGTTAATACAAAGATACCTACGTACTTATAATAATGGAGAAATAAGATGGATGGTTTTGTTCATCACGCGAGCAACCGGCTATTTGGAGTCGTCGGCAATGAATGATGGGCCATTGTAGAATCAATGGGGAATTAAGTTCCTAGAATCAATAAAGCGTAGCTACAGTTCGTGATAAGAGCGCTTATCTAGAGAATCAACTAAAACGATTTTTGTTTATCGATTTGTCACACTTTCTCGCTTTTTAGTACTTTAACGCCGTCAGTTCACTCGGTGTATTGAGCTCGTAAAGAATTAAGGTAGGTAAAAGCAATTCTCCCCGCAAATATTGATTAACGCGAGGAATATTGCTCTAGCACCGTTCTTGAGGTTAATAAACAGTGATTGCGGGTGTCATTTTCGCAGAGTTTGACGTGTTCAAATATATCGTTTTGATATATCAGACGGTATACTGACATTTGATATCGTTTATTGGGTACAACCGCCTTTGTATAATATGATAGTATTGGGTCATTTCGCCGGTTCGCGTCCACTTAGTGCAGTTGGCAAGTTTGACGGCAATAATAAAAATGTTCCAGCACTAATTTCTTCGAAAAATTTATGTAATATGATCACTATATTAGTCTAGTTTGAGATTCAATTTTCAGTTTTGCTCGAAACATCGTGCGATTTTTTCTAAAAATAAAAACTTCAGAAACAGGCGTTTCACCCAGTTTGCGTCCACAAAATCCAGATTGCGTCCACCCCGGGACCAGTTTGCGTCCACCACTTTTGAATTGGAATATAGGAGTGTTTTTTTGTATTTGACAAGAAAAAATGTATTTTAACAATTTCTTCATTTATTTACTACTAGCTGTGCCCGCGACTCCGTCCGCGTGGAATAGTGACTAATTTCCCCCGTTTTTCCCGCATTTTTCAATGTTTCTTCGCTCCTATTAGTCGCAGCGTGATGTTATATAGCCTAAAGCCTTCCTCGATAAATGGTCTATCTAACACAAAAAGAATTTTTCAATTCGGACCAGTAGTTCCTGAGATTAGCGCGTTCAAACAAACAAACAAACAAACAAACAAACAAACAAACTCTTCAGCTTTATTTATTAGTATAGATATAGATTTATTATTAAATTGAAGAATGTAACTAAATATTAAAAATCGACATTATATAAAAAAAAAACTTAAAAATAATGTTTTTCAACATTGATCGAACTTAAAATTAGGCGACAGGAAAGCAACCTGTCACTATTATACCTGCCACCTTAAAACCGAAAAAAATATATGCTAGAAGTGGCCACGAAACGTGAATACTTAGTCTAGTCTGCCCCATTTGGGATTAAAAGCGTGGTGTAAGTATGATGTTTTACAGTATTGGTAATAGCATCTTCATTGCATGTTATTATGTATTGGATTTATCTTACAAAAATAAAAAAATAGGTTCAGGTATGTTAAACTACCGTGAGCAGGGTTGATAAAAATCATGATTATTATAAAAAAATCATAATAATCCGATTAATTTGATTTAAATCGGATTTATTTGATTAAAATCAGATTTTTTTGATTTTTTGATTTTCTTGTCTTTTTTATTAATTAAATAGCCAGTTCAGTTATATAATAAGACGAAAACAACGTATTTTAATTGAATTTATTACAATCAACAATTTTAAAAGTTTTAAAACAGTAGGTTCGAAAAATAAAATAACAAGTTCCTAAAGTCTAACTTACAGACTAAAAAACGAACATATAAATCTATTCCTATTGAATTCGATATAATTATTATAACTTTTAACATTATCAAATTTATTATTCTTTTTAACTATTTATTTTTTAGAATTCAAACATTTTAAAATGAATACCTTTAATGATTTAAATCAATGATTTTTTTGAAAAAATCCCTTGATTAAAATCACGATTTAAATCACTGATTTAAATCAAGTGATTTAAATCATATCAACCCTGACCGTGAGGCTCACTCATGTTGAAAATTTTACGGATAATTCACGTTTATTAAATCGAGTTTAGATCGACATGTTTCGGGCTAATTCGTAGCCCTTCATCTAGGAACCGCGGCGGCTGCTGCTGCCAAACGCGCACTGCGCGCCTCCGCTCTCTTCGCGCGACTTTTTAGACGAAAGGGCTACGAATTAGCCGGAAACATGTCGTGCTAAACTCGATTTAATAAACGTGAGTTATCCGTAAAATTTTCAACAAGGTTCAGGTATGCCTTAAGGCTAGCAACCTGTCACTGTTATACATCCTCCACCTGTTATCAAATCTAAAATTATGCGAGATAGAAGGGGCTGCAAAGCGTAAAATAGTCATAATCATGGTTTTGTCTATGTCACGTTTCGCGCCCCGTGTGGATGGTGCCGGGTTAGAATAGCACCTCCACCTTTCTTCCCGTAGGTGTCGTAAGAGTCGACTCTGGGAAAGGGTTAGTGTATTGTGGGCGAAGGGCTAGCAACCTGTCACTGCAATATCACGTTTAACCATCTGGTTACCCTGACTTAACTAAACGTGGCACTGGATTTTTTTGAATTCATGTGCTCTGCCTACCCCTCATGGGAATACAGGCGTGAGAATATGTACGTATGTAAGCACGTTTTGTATGCTCTGCCTAGCCCGTTTGGAAACATAAGTATGTTAGGTATATCGTATGTATGTTATCTTACAGATCCACTCGTCTCTAATTTCACTTAACTTTCTTTAAATTAAGTAGGTAAGTAAACACTTTATTGTACAAAATAAGAAGTCTTACAAAAAATTCAAGGAAAACGGTAAAGTACAAACGCGGACTTATCCCTTAAGCGATCTCTTACAGCCAACCTTTGAGACACAGAAAAGATGTTATCTTTTCCTTATTTTTTGTCCTAGAAAAACTCCTCTTAAATAGAAAATAAAATTCAAAGAATTTACTCTTTTATTTTTAAAATCGATTTATAAACATAGCCTACTTGAAAATAATAATAATAATAATAAACAATGCATATTTAATTATTTTACAAGCAAGTGTATTGAACAAAAGTGGTGGACGCAAATTGGTTTCTTATTCCCGTCTGTGGGTATAGTTTGCGTCCACAGTGGACGCAAACTGGAAGTTTTGTAAACCGGATGGATCAATTCGCGTCCACCTTATTTTAACAGTTAAATGAAAAAAAAATAAGCACAGTCATAATTAATCTTATTCCTTTTTTCATTACCAAAGTCTAGAAACGGCTATGTGTCCTAAAATTCACAGATAACTATAAAAAAATAACCACCGAACGCATCGCTGCACGCTATTTTTTATCTAAATATCCCGCGCGAAGTGCTCCCTTGTTCAACAGCCGAAACTAACTTTTTTTTTTTGACGGTATTGGTTTAACCCACGGACCTTTTGTTAATTTGTGCATGTGCTTCATACATTGAGGTAGTAGCGGTAAATATTTTTTGTTTCATTGGTGTGTTAGTTTATTATTTTCGAGGATTTTCAAAGGAAGATACGTAAAATGGACGCGAACTGGGCGATGGACGCGAACCGGCGAAAGGACCCTTCGTATTCTTACGTATTTAGTGAATGATCATAATTAAATGAAATAAATTGTAAAAAAATGTATTAGTTAAGGACCTATCATCGCGAACACGTCATTTCTTACGGTTCTGTAACTCGAAAGGAGAACTGGAACCCTTATTAGATCACTTCGTTTTCCGTCTGACTGTGCGTGTTTTTGTCAAGACCATTTTTTTCAATATCGCGTTTAGATTTAACATTGAAATTGATACTAAATACTAAGGTCTGCGGACTCTTCAAGATGTGAACCAGTGACGAGAAGCCAAACCAGTGATGTGAAAATGTGGCCCTATGTCGCATTTCCCGTACATTTGCAAAGGAACCTAAAACCTAATGCCGATGACATACAATCATAGAATTTGGCATCTTGAAGCAATGTCGTAACACAAATAAATGAAAAATTGTAATTTGTATTTGAATCGAAAAAAAAAACATTTGCTATTACAAGGTTACTTAAATAACGTTGTATAAATAATAGAATGAACCCTTCGTGCGCGTGTCCATGGCACGTGGTCGGTTTTTTAATTGGAATATAAGCTGCATCATTGGTGATATTCATAAAAGTTTCGAGTGTATTGTTGATGGTATTAGATGGTAAGTTGTGTATGATACCTAAGTATTTACAGCTGTAGTGGTTTCCAGCGTATTAAGTGTAATAATATTTAATTAGATTGTTTATTGCCTGTAACTGCATACCTGACATAATTTACTATCAGAAATTGCTGGTGTTGCATGTAGGTGGTTAAATATTACAGGGATAAAATATGCAATCGATGCCGTTACGATTTTGCGAAGATTAGAACCCGCAGCCTCGACATCGGTAGCGCGCTACTTTATCCATTGGGGTACGAATTTTGCATTGCAGTTACGAATTTATAGAGGTCCGTACCGTACTTCGCCCACCGGCGTAACTTAATAAGGTGGAGAGATCCCCTCATCAATTGGTAAAGCGGTTTTATCTAGCTTGTTCAGAAATGGGTCCATATACATATACGTGAACAATGTAATTTGGTTTGTTGAAATTTAAATGATCACAGGAAGTGGTAAAACAGTTGAAGTGGCAATTGTTTGCGGGGTCGGCTTGGTGTCGTGCGGCGCGGCTGTTTGCGGCGTCGGCGGCCCGGGCGGGCCGGCTCCCCCGAGACGCGGCGGCCGCACGAACTAGCGCCAGGGGAGATCGGCCGAAAATGTGAAGGTCGCGGCAGATTGGTCGCACCTGAAATAGGGTCACTTCGCCACGGTTTATAGACGGAACGTGACTTTTACTTGGAAATGTTGAGGATGACTGTATATCTACATATAACCTACAGCATTTTTATGATTTCTGCTTTATGATATTTGTTTACGTTTCGGACCAATTTTTCCTCGGGGCTGTTATTTTCCTGTTCGTAACTGAAAGATATGCCTTCGTATCAGATAAAATTTTACGAACCTATTGTACTCGTTGAAAATCGAAGTATCTTTTCAGTAACCTATAGAGACGAGAGTACTAACTTTGCGTTACAATTTATTTGCTTCAATGCCGCGTTGTCCCAGCCAGTACCTACTCGGCCAAGGATAGTAATAATAGTACTCCGTTCTCAGAACAACGAAGATGCCGGTCTCGCGGGAAAATGCGACTCCGATGGAACTTACTTTCTTTATTTATATTAAGTGCATACTACCTGGAATATTACGACTGAGTAGATACGTACCGACTACAGTCCGGCACGTGGTATAATTTTAACTAGTGCGCGATGCGCGAACATGACATTACTTAAAATCTTGCCAAGTTAGATTTCGGAAACTGTATGTTTGAAATGTATTTAAATGCAATAATATTTTAATTTCTCAAGTCATACTTTGTCACCATTATTCAAGCGACTGAGTGACTCAAGAACGGACTTTTTGGGTGAATATCAGTCCAGAAAATTTTATTAAGTTTTTGGTGGCGCATTTTTTGTACATTTTATCAGAGATAAAGTGATAATACTAAATCATTTAGTAAATAAATAGTTTACGAATAAAGTGGTATCACTAAATAGTATTCATTCTGTTAAAATATACAAAAAAAAATGCGCCACCAAAACTGATTTTTTTTTCTTGGTTGATATTCACCCTTTTGTGCCTTTGTTTTGTTACAGACGATAGCGAACTGACTATCTATCGATCGAGCTTGAGTCCCGAGGAAGGACACGAGCTGCAGTTTAGTGTCCGCTTGAAACAATATCCGCGGAACAACGATAAACGAATTCGGAGTTATATTTAACAATAAGTTTGTTATGGCTTAGTCTGTTTTACCCAATTGGAGTAGGTAGAGCACACGGAAAAGTACATAGATTAAACTATTACCCTTTTCGCAGTTAACTTTTAGCATGAGTATAAGAATTTAGGTCTTACATTAAGTAAAAGATGTACTTATAATATAATAGTGAAAGGTTGTTAAAACGTCGGCCAAGACGTACCTTGACCTATTGTTTTAGTCGCCTTGCGACATCCACGAAAGAAATGGTGAGCTGTTATTCTAAATTCGACACCACACGGGAAAAACGCATAAAACGATTCTTGAGGTAATTGCGCCAACGAGTGCTGATACGCTTTTTATATAGTTGGGCCATTTTACAAAAAACATACATATGGGGTAGGCAGAGCATACGAAATGCTACATGGACAAAACCATGACCATTTCACGTTTCGTGGCTACTTCTAGCATATATTTTTTTGGTTGTGAGTTGAGGTTTTACAAAAAGCACCACCCCTATCCCTTTTTTCTTAAAAAAGCCATTTCATCACATATTTCATATTCTTACCAAATGATGGGGGGTCACATAAGAGAATCATAAAATTATGTATAAAAAATCAAAGGTACAACTCAATAAAATTGCTCAGTCACGTGGCCTCTTTAGCCAGCATGATATGTGAAAAAAATTGTACCACTCACCTATTATGCAGAAAGGCCGCCTCAAGAACTTGAGGCGACCCATTGAACCCTGGTACCGGGACCGGCATCCTGACGACCATAACCTAAACAAACAAAACATTAGCTAAGTATTATGTTTCAGGTTTCAATAAAATAAAGCGGGCCAGCCATTACTTCTTAATACCAGTTCGGCGCGAGTGGCAGATAAGCTGCGCGCCCATACCACAAAACAGACAAGTACAGAAGTGACAGAAGTAAATCGATGTACTTTACTTTTCATACCTACGCTCGGCGGTCGCTCTAGGGATGTCAAATGTGGCACATCCACATAAAACTATCGTGGTAATGGAACTTGTGTCTAGTAGTTACTTAAATTAATAATAACTTTACTATTTTAATTTTAACGTAATTGTTACTTAAATTACGACGTTACATACCTTGCTACGATTTTGAATATATTATGCGTAATTGTTATATTTGAAAATGTAATCAATTTCCATTCTCATATACAATTTCTTGCAGTAAGCTAGTGAAAAACACATTCAAGGCATTTCATTTAAGATACTTGTTACAATGTCACAGTTCCAGTAGTAACTTTGAAAAGGTAAATATGTATGTATGTAACTCTTTATTGTACAAATAATCATGACAAAATAACAGACAAAACAGAACATAAGTACAAAGGCGAACATATCCCAAAAGGGATCTCTTCCTGCTAACCTTCAAGCGATTGACAAAAAATGTGAAATTAGAGTAGACACACAAAGAAAGTTGAATGGTTGCAGCATCATCCACAGGCGCGCGTCTCGAGCGGACGGGAACCGCGCTAGAAAGTCCCAACTGTTGTCTTTGAACTTCTGTTCCCATCTGTTTTGCGGGCGGCGCGCGAGCCATCCGTCACCGCCGACGGCTGCTCGGGCTGCGCCAAAGCCCGCCCGGCAAGGCCCGGGTGCGCGTTACACTCAGATGAACCATTTATTTCTCACTCGGAACTAAGATTCTAAAAAAGCGAAACCCTCATCCTCTTTCTTTTGCTAATACGTTTTCACAATTAATCTTTAAAAGTATAAGAGGTAGGAATAAAAGTTAAGAGCCGCTCTTTGAAGATTCTATTTATGTTCCCACTTTCGGAGTTTGGAGTTAGGACAATGCGAAATTTATTGTCGAGCTCTCGTGACATTTGCATAACTTGTATTTGAGGATAAACCAGAAGTTAAAGTTTACCAGAAGCGTAGAGTCCGTGTTGTGGGTACAATCGTAGCGCTCTCATACTGAGGAGAGCCTTATGTAACTTTAGACTAATAACCCGTAGGATTTAAAACCAAAAAAAATATCGAATCATAATTGTACCTATTATTACTCACTTCATTGTTTTGTATAAGAATATGTTTGGTGATCGATGATTTAGAAATTAAAAAATATCAATAAACAGTCTAAATTGAATTCAATCGATGAGGTATAACAATTTCAGAAATCATTGTTTAATTAAACACAGTTCCTTCTGACGGTTAAATGTGTTATTTCCGCAAGAAGCCCATTACAAAAATTAAATACAGTCGGATCGAGAACCTCCTTTTTCTTAAGTCAGTTAAAAATGTATGTAGTATAGCCAGGGCGACTACCAGAGCTAGACGCTAAAGACAGTCACGTATAGGTAAAAAACTTGAGTAAGTCACCAACCTGTAAAATGTAGTTGTGTATAGTTTGCAATGAACGACGCAAAAATACGAAGACAATTACTTGATATTGACAACTGTTTTATATCTTATTGTGACAGTCGTGTCAATCATAAGTGGACAGGAATAATCAAACTTGAAAGAAAAGCTAATAATGACTTTGCAAACCATACGATTCATTTCAAATTTTAAAAATAGAATGTCTATTCGCACACATTACTCACACATACAACAGCTGACTTATTTAAGTTTTTCACCTATACCATGAGTTAAAGTAAATCAATTGATTTTCCACACAGTACTTTTTCAGTTACTTTTCTCAGGAATATTATCCTGTAGAAAGCTAAAATAGTACCTAGTACTTAGTTCTAATTACAAAATTAGCTTTCTATCTTAGTAGTTACTAAACTCGCCAGTATTTTTTTTATATGCAAGTATTTAACCTCCTCCGTATTTTTCATGAAATTATTCAAACTGCGAGTATGTGCTGGCTGAATATAATTAAAAAAAAGTTGAGTTTCTATTGCGTTCTGAATTAGCATCATAATAATATTTTTGCTTATCAAATATTTGTAATTAATGCAATTCATACTAACGCACTCGTATATTTTTGTGATTTATGCCGAATTAACGACTTATAACAACACGAAAGTAAAATATTCAATTACATGTTTCGGTCACAAAACTAATTACTTTCAATAGATTCGGTTTCTGAACACATATTACTTATCCTTATCACAATATCTTTTATTGAAAGCAGAGCAGATTTCAGCAAACGGTGAGGTATGTGTTTAAAAAAGTAGCTTTGGTAAATCAAATTACTTTTAGAATCGAAACAATTTATAATGTAATGTAAATAGAACGTCGGAAGCCGTCTAATCTGTTTAATGAAAAAAAGGGGCTTGCTTCACCACTCCCTGATTACCTGCCACCTGCCGCAAACTATCTCGGAGATTAGCGTAAATATGTTAAGAGCAGGAAAAAACTGGGCCAGCGACACGACACATATTCAATTTGGCGCGAAATCCAACCCATTCATAGTACGGGACTAACGCCACACACAACTATGTTTAGGACGATAAAACTGTCGCTTGTCCTGTTTTTGCTTTCTTAACGCAGAAAATAAAGTCAAGGACATCTATCCGGATGTAAGTGCTGCGGCGGAACTGGGTTTTAGCCAACGACTTTTGTTTTTGTTTGATTTTTGTGCCGTGTTATTACAGGCATGATTTTTTTGGTAAAATGAATCTTCAAGAAACTAACAGAGTTAATTTATTTTATACACAAAGATGAAATTAAATTAGAAAGGTCTTTGAATGTTTTTGGTTTTGTTTTTTTTTTTCCAAAAAGACGTATATCGCTTCAACTAGTATTTCTGTCATAATAACATAAAGAGATCTCACTAAGTATTTGAAATGAATAGTACTTTCGTCCGCCTAGAATAGTGATTTTAGGTAGCATTTCAAGACCTCGTCACTCTTTTTTCGCATTAAAAAGTAGCCTACGTCCTTTCTCAGGTTCTAGACTATCTGTGTACCAAATTTTATTAAAATCGGTTTTGTAGTTTTCGGATGAAAGCGCGACAGATATACAGAGTTACTTTCGCATTCATAATAATTAGTAAAGGATTCTGTAAGAGGAAAAAGAGAAAGGATGGTTAGATTTTATCTCAATGTCAAACACCAGCTAAGGCTGTAAAACTAAAATGTAAATAAACTACCTATAATATGTTACAAAATAGTAAAACACACATTATATTTAGCGAAGTATCGAAGTAAAAGTGGATTAATTAATCAGATCTATACCTCATTCACGGAAACAAGTTAATATAGCGCTTTCTCTGTCACGTTATCTCGTATAAATGACAAAGGCAAAAAACGACATTTGACAATCCCGAAAATTTTTATTATGAAGTCACAATCTGTCAAAAGTTTTTTGATAAAACAAAGGAAGCCTAGTTTGAACACTGCATATTTTGGTTTCCCCATTAACTTGTTTCCGTGAATGATGTATAGGTGCACTATGTAATTTGGTACTTGCAACACATCTTTCCTATCAAGACGTAGTCAAACACAATAAATTAACTGTGTTAAAAATTGTGCTCGACGAAATCTCACCATAAAATTAATAAGCAGTGTACTTATCTTATAAAATACGGATAACTCACGTTATAAATCGAGTTTAGCTCGACATGTTTCGGACTAATTCGTAGCCCTTCATCTAGGAGCCGCGGCAGCTGCTGCTGCCAAACGCGAACTGCGCGCCTCGGCTCTCTTCGCACGACTGCTCGTGCTCGACGAAACTAACACTGGATCACGACTACCCTCGTTATTATCGTCATTTATATTATTGTCAAAAAAAGGGTAGCACACAACACTAACTACATCACTTTGTAAAGGCACCTCCACACTCGCTGTTGACGCAGTACGAAGATTCAAAACCGTCTTCCAACTCGGAGGCACCGACCAACCACTATCACGATTAAAATTTGGACGTCGACTAATCTGCCGCAGCTGCCGCGGCTCCTAGATGAAGGGCTACGAATTAGTCCGAAACATGTCGAGCTAAAGTCGATTTATAACGTGAGTTATCCGTATTTTATAAGATGAGTGAGTCTCACGGTAGTTTAATGTTAAAAGTAGTGTACTTATTTATTTTCTCGTGAATTGTTTTGACTCGTAATTCTGATAATGATTTTACCTTAAAAAAAACTCGATGGCGAACCAAATGACGACGACAGTTTCCATGTAGAAGAGGACGATCCCGGCGCGCGCCTCGTACTCTTCGATCGTGGAGAACACGGACAGCGACAGGCACATGAACACCATCAGGAACCTGCACAGAGCCCATCGGTCAACATAAGGCGGCCTGCCCACCGGAGCTGAGCGAGGTAGCGAAGCGGTGAGCGAGATAAAAATCCACCTATATAATTGCATAAAATCTCCACTCCTCTTCAGTGGATGCAATTCTATTGGTTGATTTTTATCTCACTCACCGCTCCGCTGCCTCGCTCCACTTCAGTGGACAGGCGGCTTTACTGGAGTCTGTCTGATTAAAGCTGAACCTATTGTTATTTCAGTGACAACATTATTTCAGTGTCATTTTGACATTGATGTCAGTCGATGTTGAGTCTAATTTTTTCGAGCTTTAAATACTTTATACATATAGAACAGTTCTTTTGGAATAAATTGCTGAAAAAATTGTATACCTCACAAAAGTAAAAGTGGTCCACCGAAATAACAACGTTTGAAAGTATCGAATCGTTTATTCCAAAATTCCAACTATGTATGATCCAGTGAGTGATCAGTAATACCTCATGAAAATTTTATTTTTATTTGCCGCTTTTCTGCAGGTTCAGCTTTCATTGGACAAACTTTAACACAAGTACAAGCACGGTGAGCTACACTCCCCGACAACTTAGATGGTAAGATTTTTTGTAGTCAGGTGCATCGCTTTTACCTGAAAAAAGTAAACTACACCAGAAAAATTCTTGCCATCTAACTTGCCGGGGGCTATACGAAGTAGATAATGAAAACCCTCCGTTAATGATATTTATACTTAACAAGGGGGTTGCAATTCTCTGCATCTGTACAAGCGTTTTAGCACAAGTACAACACTAGCACAAATTCGAACAATAATGTATCAGTATCAGTACAAATACGATCTGACTCCGCCGTATTAGAACACACACATCACACAAACCCAACTATGAGGATTAACATCGCCTCACTATATGTGCGCAATGCATTACGAACCCAATTCCCAACCATCCCAACAGTTCATCAGTTTCTCATAGTAGCACAACTGCATCATTTTACTACATGAGAAACACATTAACTGATAATTGATTTTGTGTGATATACGCATGTTTTTATAGCGTAGAGTCGGAGCGAACAGACATTTGTTGCACCAGACTTAGCTGTCAAGTTTTTGTTAAAGTTCAGCGAAAATAAATAGGGAACACTCCTGTCGTCACAATGAGAGCTAGCAAAGTTACGAGCTAATTTTTATTCTAATATCCATCTTATGCTATTTTGTACGTCGATAATCCGCGTCTGTAATAGAGGCATTAGAAAAGCAATGTTTAAAATTGCGACTCGCGAATATAGCTCAATCACTTTTTACTTTTGACTTTTGCCTGGAAGGTTTCGAGGGAACTTTTGAAAAAGCATATACCTATGTATTAGGAAGTCCTTGTTTTTAGTTTCAAGAATGATTTGACCAACTCAACCAACCTACTAAAAATACCCTAGTGGGCTTCGTTTTTAACATCCTACATAAAAAAGGGAATATAGGATTGTATACCTCTGTGTCATTGGCACCATAGTTCTCGAACGGATGGCCTGATTTCGAAGCGGAAATCAAGTTACCTTGCAGTAGTTCTTAACTAGCTTTGAACCAAATCTGATAAGTAAATGATTTTAAAATGTTGAAGATCGAGACCAAACAGTCGGGCGCTTTTAATTTTTACAGTCTGTTATGTTGTAGGGAAATAAATATGGAATCAACCTTCTCTTTTATTCCCCCCACTTGCCGCGGGGAGGCGACCAATGACCCCGGTCTGAATCAGCTCAGACCTACCTAGAGATCGTCTATGGCACGTTTCAGCGCATCCTGAAATGCCAGGATTTCATATCAAACTACCAATTGTTTGTGTTAATTAACACACCAGCTACACTTAAAATTTCATACTTTATGCTATGTAGCTCACAAATGGTTGAGTGTTATAATAAAAAAAGTATTAAAGCTAAAAGTAGTTGAAGCGGTTTTTTAATATGACGGCGCATAAGGGCCAAAGATAACGAAAAGGCGGCCAAATTTAAATTTCGAAAGAGAACGTCAAAATGTAAAAAAATCACCTCTTTACAAAACTTTCCCAAAACTTCCCTGGGACTGGAAACAGTAATTGTGACCAATTTATCGTACTACATGTCTACCATTTGATTGGAGAGGGACTAAAAACTATGTATATTGGTTTCTGCCCGAGGCTTCAGCCTTGTATTATTTATATTTTCTCTTAAAAACCTCTTGATTATTACGAATACAAAAAAAAAATGTGTATGTATATGTAGTTTTGAAGATTTATACACATCTCGCAATTAATAAATTTTTCATGGGAATTGATTTTAAAAATTGCCCCCCAAAAGGCTCAGTAAGCTCGTTTTCTCATTTCTTTGTCTGAGCACCAGTAAAATCGTTTAGTTTAGTCTGATTAATAAGATAATTAATTATTCATAATTTAGTCTTCCCATAAGGCAGTAAGCTAAAGCAATTAAAATCTTAGGGAAAAGCCGAGAAAACGTACTTTTCACTCCAGAGGGGCTGTACGAAAATGTGTTTTTATGGAGCCTTTAAATCGCCTTAGAAGGCTCGTACCAGACTTCAACGATGTTTTTTTTATATAAAGGGTCGTGAAAGCATCGTAAGAGCATGCCCAACACGCGCAAATACCCATGCGGGCGTGTTTGCGACTTTGGTACATTCGGAACAAACATATACTTTTTCAAACAAGACCTTCCAGGCGGGGATGGCACACATAATATAAATAATATTCAGATCACATTATTAGGTAATTGTAACCATTCATTTCTAAGAGAACAAATGAATCCTTAACACAATTTATGCTTTCAAGGTAGACATATTATTATGTAGGCGTAAATAATGAGGATTAGGTACGCTTTAATGTGACAATCCATTTGGCATTTGCCCAAGAATATTAATTCGAATACGATTGAACCGGAGCCGAATAGAATCACAGCAGATAACTAGTTTTGCATTATTTTAATAACGTTGACTATAAATAGATTGCAAATGAAATTGATTCTTATAAATCTTATATTTGTGAATGATTTGCGACTTAAAACAATAAAGTGCGCCTCGAGCCGATCAATTTAACGTCTCATTTCATATGCCATAAAAATAAAGTGCGGGGTTCCGATCCGCTGTAGGTTATAAATTGAAGTGTTTACGAATTACGTACCCACTCGCTCGTTTTTTTATCTCGAGTACAAAACTGATACGAAAAAGTACACTTACCTATTATTAATTTCAAAGAATTAAGAATTAGATTGGTAAATATTTGAATATGATCAGAATGAATATTGCATTAAAGTTCCAAATAATGGTTTTGTATACTTTTAGAGATGTATTTTTAATGTAAGTAATAAAATAAAATCAGAACAACCGTTTTGAAATAAGTTATGCATCTATATCACTGACGTCCTACTATGTAGTATTAAATAAGAGCACAACATTACGTGTGCAAATAAAGACATTTAGAAACTAGGATGCCATAAAGTATACAAGGAAAATACCAGATAAAATAAAATGTAGAGTCTTGTTTACAAGGAGCGGAAATCGGGTTAATGTTGTCAGTGGACGACTTACACAATCATATGATACAGGACGGCCTTAACACCCCTCGGCCGTTCAAGGAAATTGTAGAACTTGGACTGCAGGCGGCGGTAGCGCGCGTCGCGGCGCGTGGCGCGGTAGCTGAGCGGCTTGCCCAGCAGCGACATCCGCGGCGTCGCCAGCCGGTCGCCGCCGCCGGGCTTGCTCTCACTGCGGACAACACCACGCATCACCTCCACTCGCTCCACTCTGGTCAGCCCACTTACCACTCCACTTCACCCTTTTGTTCTCGCCCCTCACTAACGACTTAGCCCCCACTTTGTTTTGCGAGCTCCATGTTATTCGTATTGTGCGCCGCGAAGAGATCTTGATTTTTCACTCGAGAAGCTCTCAATAGGCAGTGTGGCGAGTGTGGAGCGCGGTCGCCACCCTACTCTCGTGCTGAGACGATGTCAATAACATCTGCGGAGCCATCGAAGCGACTATTTATACGCGTACGAGGTTCCTCTAAGATCACGCGAATAGCTAGGTACATAATTAAAGCCGCGTACGATCACGGCGTAGTGTTTTTGTTTAATGGATAACATACATTAGTATAATGCGGTAAACATTGCCACATTATTTATATAGGATACTGGACAGTATAAAAATGTACAGGTAGTATAGGAGTCGGCTTAATGGTGTTACAAGGAGAAACCGCACGAACAAGTAACATGTAGCATACAAATAAAGCCGGAGTCAATGGAGCGCGCGCGGTGCGAGCGAGGTGCCGCGCGGCGCGCAGCCATCCCTAACACATGCGATTTAACTTTCGTGGCGCGGTGAGATAGACGGGCTGACGACAGTAAGCGAAAATTTATCCCTCCATAAATTCAATCCCTTCATTCAAACTACATGATAAGCAGCAAGGAAAGTCTAATGCTGTAGATAGAAACATGTGCAAATCGTTAAAAATCTAAAATTGCATTGCAGAGCTGTTTAAACAAAACTAAGAAAATTGTAGCGCTGCATTGTAAGCTGAAGTATTCTAATCAGATGGAAAATGCGTGATGAGATTAATTCGGAGTACTTAATATTTAAGTCTTAGTTCGACGTCATGCAGTGTCGACGTATGATTAAGTATTTAATTAAAAGTTTGCCTAACCTACTGCGATAACGGTCCTTTACTAATGATCGTTCCCAGATATCAAAAAGAGAGTCATTGTCATACGTAAGTAACATCATATCGCTGATTATCGATAATAGATTAAGGCCACGCTTAATTCATTTTTCTTATAAGATGTTTGCCGTTCCTACATCAATGTAGATGAAGGTTTTGCCTTCGCAAACATTTAAAATAACACGAGTTGTTACCCGAAGATATTGAACCATTGATTAAAAATATTGATCAGAGTTTATGTTCAGTAAAACATTTTTATGAACGATATTTTAGATTTAGTTGAGAACTAGGCCTGCAAGTAAGTCGTTATTTAAGAGAGCTGAGATTTTCTTTATGCTAGTCCTGATTTTTTCCTCTTGTGTTAGGAAGTGCTTACAAACAGCGACAGTGCTCACAAAAAAATAACTCAACTCAAAAGTATTACAGATGGAGTGCAATATGGTTTATCGTTGTATTTTATCGGTAAAGTTCGTATCTATTGCGCTGATTCAATCAGCTTCAGGATCGAAATTTGATTTTCACATTTGACCTACTTATTAAGAACCCAAATGTAGATTGTAGAGACATCACTCATTTAATACAATAAATATTTATTTGCACTTCAGATGTAGTGCACGACTTTTCCCGATGAAAAAACTTTCATAATTACATTCATAATAATGCTTCATAATTTTTCAAACTACCTGTACCTGTAGGCCCCGATAGTAGGTACAACTCATTCATGAATTACAAAAGTATCAGTTAGATTTAGCCATTTTTTTGTTTTGTAATTTATCTAAATGTAAGGTAGGTACTAGGTACTAAACCAAGGGAAAGATCAATAAATTAAATTTCCAAACACAAAACTTTAAGGGCTCTCTGCCCAACTCACTCGATTACCTGCTAAAATATTACGCATATTATATTTGACATGCGGTGGCGGCGGTCTAAAGTATATTAAACTTAATTTAAATACATAAGTAAACATGTTTTGAGGACGTTCTGTAAATTTTGAGGAGTATTTGTTTAGAGTCGGAGAATACAAACACGACGAATGACCCGTCAAACCAGTATTAAAAAAAATATTCTTTCTTCAATTACACTTCTTTTTTTATTCTTGTGTTACACACGGTAGTAAAATCGGCGGTGACCTTTCAACTTTCACTCGGGGTAGGTTTTACTTCTTGATATCTCAAGCGGGCGGTGGGTTCGATACACCCAAACGCCTGGCCAGATTGCCGTTACGGAAGAGAATTTTAGCGACAGTGATGAAAACCCTGCTGCAAAAACGGTTTTGCTTACTTAAACATTTTATTTTGAGCCAACGTAAAAACTAGTTTTATTTTTCATGGACAAGAACTGATAACAATGTAAAAATATTTCGCGATTACGTCTAGCCAAACTGTATTTAAAGATGTCTTATTGTGGCTCGATGACTACTCATATTTTAGAGATGAATGCTATAAAAGAGGAAAGTGAAACTCCGAAGTTTCATCAAACGATAAAACGACTTCAGAGGCGCCGCGCCGGGCACGAACATTATTCAGAAAGAAAATAGAAAGATACCAGATGACGACTCTTTAATTACATTCACTTTGGTTTCTTTTGTAGAGAAAGTTCAATCATTCCAAAACCGTGTTTTGTGATGTCTTCACACAATACGAGTCTATATTAATATAAGTATTCTGTAGAAACATGCTACATATTTACTACTACTACATATATATTTCCCTGGTCTTTTATCCAGTAAGTTACCTGAATAAAATATTTTTATAATTGACAACGGTCAAGAGATTGAAAGAAACATTTGAGTAGGTAAGGTAAAAGTACCAATACCTCAATGCCCAGTAGATGACACCCATCTGTCACCTGTCTTACTATGACATAAGGTTGCAAGTGCCAAGTATTGGGTCAGTGTCGCGCACAGGGACGTTTACCTTAAAATGTTTCGCTATGTTAACGTAAGCACCAACGAATAATGAGCAGGAGACATACCTGTTTAATTATTAATTACATTCCCTTTGAATTATTCCTCTTGATTGCTTGTCCTACAAGACACGTTCATACAACTTTAAATTTGTAACATGAGATTACATTTCGTCAAGACATTAAGTAATTTATTTTAAGTATGTATTTTCTAGCAGGTACCTCAAGATGTCTGCCATATTTCAACAATTATGGTCGTGGTCATAAGTTGACTTAGCTGCTCCGTTAACTATACATGAATACCTATCTTTTCTCATACAATACAACTTAGTACTTAAACTCACCTGTTAGATAAAACCTTATCGTAAATTAAAAATATCAATATCGTTCCGATAGTACGCGCAAGGTATGTAGACTAGCAATTTTATTAAAACGTAGGTACCTACTTACTCTACATTTCCATTGTAATATAACGTACCTACCTAACCAAATACGCAGGCTTGTTCTTAAAATTTGATTGAGCTAAACCACTCTACAAAACAGTCTTTATAATATTAGTTAACTCTAATTTATCTGAACGCTTAATGTAAACTTAAGTAAGCAGGCAGTTAATATTTGATTAACATAGGTGTTGTAACGCCGGCTCCGAGAGTGCGTCGTAAAATGAAGGCATTACGGTAACTCAAGTTGTGCCGCTACTTGTTCTGTCCTTATGAATACATCATTGAAGTTAATTTTCTTTGACTCGACAATTAACCTCCCTAAGCAACAAGCTTATTGTCGAGATGCCAGCCGCAGTCATTCAATTAATAAGCAGGTACGACAATATTAATTTACCAAATGCATCATATTATTATGTCCTTAGATCGGAAAAGTTTGAGTCCTAATTACTTAACAAGCTATTTTAAGTATTATAATTTTATTTTATATCTAGGTACCACTTACTTGATTTAATTTAAAGATTCTAATTTATTTTACTTAGCTATATTGCTTAATCATTTATTTGGATTCATATTTAGGCGCGAGTACCCAATAGCTAAAAATAAAAAATCTATTAACTCTTTTAAAATCTAGCTACTTGTAGCAAATAATAATTAATCATGTGTTTTATTTAAAACAAAGAAAATCAAAATCGTTAAATATTTTCTACGCAATAACTACGTAATAAGTACTGCGAATATAATAAAAAGGTTGAATATATTACCTATGTCGTATAGCATCTTCATGTACACGAACACGCCTTGCCGATTTCATTTTCACCTAAACATTTATGCCAATCAATAAAATATTATAAGATTTCATTATAAAATACGTAACGTTTAATTAATTTTGACAATTTGTTTATTTATACCGCATTTTGTTATTAATTTGATTGAATTCGCGTGGATATCGAGAGCGTTCCCGCGCTGAGCGAGCTCCCTCGCTACGGCCCGCCGGCGCCGGGCGCACAAAGACTGGCTCGCTACGGCCGCGGCGCGGGCCTGAATCATGTGCTACGGCCGCGGCGCGGGCCCGCACGCTGGCCGCCTAGTGCGTGGACCAGCTACGCAATGCTCAAGCCGATCAACTATTGTAACTATTACAGCATTGTCTTTGTGTATGTAGTGGAATAGAGACGCAGCTCGTAGCCCCAAGCGTAGGCGTTCAAAGCTTCAAGCGGTTTTAAATTTAAGCTTACAGTGAGTAGGAACGATGTGTTTGTTTGCTGGGTGCTATAGATGGAAAGTATCTTAGTGCCACTGTAGCTAGGCCACGGACTGATTGATGGCTGTAATGTATATCATCCAAAAAATGCATCCAATTTAAACTTTTTTCTGCTTTCCTCGTCTAATAAAGGATTACAAACAGAAAACTGTTCTAATCAACTAGGTATACCTTCTGATCCAAAACATTTCTGTAGTCGTATCCAAAACATCGCGCGCTATTGTTATTATTATGAACAGTCGGATCGCAAGTCCCGCGGCGGCGCATTCGGCGCTATTGTCATGTTTAATTAAATCGCGTCATAATTTACCAGAATGCGAAAAATTTGTGAAACGGAGCTCTAAATACCTAGGCGATGGTAAACTATTGATCCAAATATAGAAAGGGTTCGTGCGCCACAAACTGAACTCATTATTATTAGCAACCATTTCGAAGGTACAAAGCACTATGCGATTTCGGTAAGTGCATGCTATTTGTTTGTTTTATTGAAAACGGTCAGATGTTTCATTGACGCGTGATAAACAGTCTACAACGGTGTCGTGCAAAAATCGAAACACCAGACATTACTTACGTACCTTAAAATTCACAGCCAATCTAAACAACTGGAAACTGACATCCATAAATATTTACATTCCGGTAGACGTGAGACGCGTAATCGCGTGCGGTGCGGAGCTTGCCGGGCGCGGCTCGGGCGGCGCTGGCGGCTCGTCGCGGCGCGTGGCGGCACGTGGGCCGCGGCGCCCGGCACTGTGCGGCGGCCGGCGGCGCGACGGCGGGGCGCGGAGAGCGGCCGCCGACTGCCGGCGCCCTGCCGCCGCGCCGCCCGCCCGCACACCTCTAATTCTAATTGTTGGCCTCCTCCAACGATCCAGGTCATCGTACCTGCACTCGAATTCGGCTCTAAAGGAAAAAAAGTCGGCTATTATTTGCATATTTCATGTTCAATTCTCATGTTTTTTTCTGAACTTCGGAGTGTAATGCAGTTTAAAGTGGTTTTGCCTAACTACCACGAGTGCCTACTAGGCAACGACTGTCTTAAGTATTATAAAAAATAAAACCAACTAGCTATTTTAATTATGTTAATCATGGTTGGGTAATTATCAAATTGTCGTTAAACCCTGTAGCCAAATACAAACCAGTAGTCTGAAAAGGGGTCGCCAGTGCTGACGCAGGACGCAGTGTTACATGGGCAAATGCATGACTCTTAAACGTTTCGTAGTCATTTTTAATATACTTTTTTAGGTTTTTGAGTTAGATAAAAGAGGTATAAAAGTGGCTGGTTGCTAGCCTGTCGCCTAAAGCATACCTTGACCTATTTCCTTAGTCGCCTTTTATGACATTCATGAAAGAAATTGAGGGGTGTTATTCTAAAACCGACAACGCACGAGCATCCTAAATAATAATAAAAAAACAACTTTGATCTGTCTGTTACCTTTCCCCATTCCAACCGCTGAACAGATTTCGACGAAATGGTACCTATGGAGACAATTTGAGTCCCGAGGGGTCTTCGGCTGCTTTTCATCTCGGCGATGCGCGAATAACACAAAGACGGAGCCACGAGCAACAGCTAATAGGTACACGCGTTGAGGTCATAACCATAACAGGTACAAATTGCCCATACGTGATGTTAGAGGTCTATAAATATGCATTATGTATTAGTTACTTAATTGTTAATGTTTTTTTTTATTTTTTTATTAATTCCTAAGTTTTCTATAATTGAACAGAAACTTTTAGCAATAGATAGCTTAATTGTTTAATTTATTTTCATACAACTCCATCAAACATTTTGACGATTTGTTAAATATATTTACATCGATTTGTGAGAGATAATTATTTGTGGCCATTAGAATGCAGTTTCAGCGAAACAAGAGTTCTATTTGTTTTTAGAAAGGCATACCTAGGTTTCAGTCTAGGGATTGGGTATCGTTTTGACAAAATTACATAGGTACATACATATAAAGAGAAGGAACTGTTTAAAGGTTTAATCGTTGGAAAAGTGGTTTACTAGTGGTTAGGGATGGGACATTACAAATGCTACGTACACATTGCTTTTGTTATATTACTTAATATTCTGTTAATGCCTACCAGTAGGCTTACCACAGCAACAAGCGCGAGTCGTTTCCCACGCGGGATAAACTACCTGTCATTTTGTGACGTCTTTAGTTGGACAACTCTACTCGCGCCCTGTCGTTCTAAGCCGGCAGATTGCCCCATTATAGTATACATACATACATACATATTCTCACGCCTGTATTCCCAAGAGGGGTAGGCAGAGCACATGAATTCAAAAATTCAGTGCCACGTCTAGCAATTTCAGGGTATGCAGATGGTTAAACGTGATATTGCAGTGACAGGTTGCTAGCCCATCGCCCACAATACACTAACCCTTTCCCAGAGTCGACTCTTACGACACCCACGGGAAGAAAGGGGGTGGTGCTATTCTAACCCGGCACCACACGAGTTATACGATTATAGTATAACATATCATAATATTGAACATCAGAGCCATGATATTTCTCTAACACTGTTTGTTGATCTGATACTTTTGCTAGTCTCCAGAGTGCAGAGTGAAGCGATTTATTTTATCGGCAATACCTTCTATCTATACTTATGCTGTCTCCAGAGAGGCAATTGTTGTCTGACGTTATAGGTAGCTACCTAAGAATTATGTCTCATTGAGATTCCATTATTATTTTGTTTCATGAATTACCAAGATGTTTTCAACGTTTGAAGCTCTTTCCTAAATTGTAGGTTTACAATACATGTAATTTTATTCAAGTTAACTTTCAAATTGTAGTCTTCTAATCTAACCAGTTCATTATATTACTAACGGTTTGATTTATTGTATATCTGTAGTGCGTAACTCAGGACATAAAATACTTCTACATTACGAATGTTGACAACAACAGCAGTGTCGCGAGCACAAAAAGCATTTTCTTTTTTGCGATAAATGGAGATATTTGCGGCCCCTACGCCGGCTCACGGCCCCCGCACTAGGCGTAAATCACCGCGAGTCAGCTCAGCGCGGACTCGCGAGGATTCTTATAAAGTTTATTACGCCTTTTGGGTCGAGCCACCTACCTCCTAGCGAATAGGTAGTCGTACTGTATTTTACTGTTCAAAATTTACTATTGAAAACAGGGCAGTAGAGCAAGTAACAAATTAAACATTTACTGACCATAACAATGCAGTTCACTTAGGTCTTAAAAAGTCGGAAACATTTTTCTTCATTGCAGTTTTGCAGTGCCTATTCAACCTATCCGGAACGTCATGTATTAGACCAATTCGGAGGTAGGTTATAGGTAGGTTATTCGGGGGTTAAAAAATAGTTACAAGTTTCCATAAACATGATTCAGAGTTGGTGTGAAATCTATAAATGCAAAAATTTCGGCTCTTATTATCAACTTTCCGTTCGGTGTGGCCATTTCGGTTATAAATCATGAATCAGGATGACCTGACCTTTCCGAAATTCCACGGTGGATTTTTTGGGGTTTATGCACAGTTTTATGGTAATTTTAGAGATAATATGCCGTTACAGACGAACGAATGGGGTGCTGGGGAAAACGATCCAGAGCCGCTTTTTTTGTTTAGTCGACGGATTTCGAAATGAGAAGGCCATCTACATATACGTACCTAAGTGAATAGAATACTGCATAATAATTTATATAAGTCAGAAGAATTTTGTTTTCAGTACGTAGTACTCGAAAGTATTTTGACAATCGATTATTTGTAGAGCTTAGATTTGTACGTAGCTACTAGATAATTTTAAATTACACAGCAGCGTGGATTTACGCGTTTCTGTCTTTTAAATCTATTCGTAAAACAATATTGTCTAATTAATAGGCCAAGAAAGAGAAACCTAGTTAGTTCACTATAGCTTAATAATATCTAGAGGTAGCAATGTAGTCCCTTAGGATTGCATTATGATCGGATGTTGGGAGCCACGGGAAATCACCGGAAATCCGGAGTGGATAATAGAACTTTTATCTTAATGGCATAAATTGTTCACGCGTTTACTGGATGAACGGGTTGTGTTAGTTATTTTTATGCGGCTCTTTTTAAATAATAGTAGATTGTTCAACAAGGGACTAAAACAAGCCATAATGACACGAGATGTTTAGACACCCGAGCGTAGCGAGGGTGGCTATAGTTTGAGTGTCATTATGGTTGTTTAGTCTCGCGTTAAACACTCTACTTTTCACTTTGAATGCGAGGAAAAAAAACGACATTCTGTTAAAAACAAAATTACAATATTTATTATAGCAAAGCTTCCTACCTATGTACAAATATGTTTTATACAAATACGCTCAATATGAGTAATGTAACGGACATAATATGTACTTTCAAGGAAATTGATACCTGTACCTTTTTGAACCTTTTCATAATTAGTTTCATATAGCTTTGATTAGTAGAAAGTATGGTATGTCG
>BHDV01028664.1:8475-38176 GCA_005406045.1 Adoxophyes honmai
GCATTACAAAACGGCGCTGTTTTGCAAAACGGCTAGGCGTAATGTAAAACGGCGGATTTTACAATCCGCCTTCGACATATACATACCTATCGTATACGGCAGCGTATTCAAAAAAATCCAAGATCTCTTCTGTGTCATTCCGAACTTAATGCGAGCGAAGCCGCGGGCAAAAGCTAGTAATTATAATATAATTATAAATATGCATTATCAAAATGCCAAAATATACATGCAAATATGCACTAAAAAAGGGCGAAATATGCACTAACATATGCACAATCAGGGCGAAATATGTACTAATATATGCACATTGCACAGTCAAAAAACATTTAAATTTGAATTTTCGTTAATGTGGTAAACAATAATATATTATATTTTTCTAAGTTTTCTACGGCAACCTTGTGACGTTTCAACGTCAACTGACGCTACCGGACAGAACTTAAAAATTGCCATTTGTGCAGAAACATCTTCAGGCAAAGTTTGTCCGGTGCCGTTGATAAATGCGTCAATTTTCTTGATGACCTCCAAACTAGAGATTTTACACAAAATGCATCTAATTTACCAGGAGCCCTTTGTGAAAGCGAACTTGGAAGGGCGTAACTCTACATAAAATAACATGCCAAACACGAAAATATGCACTAAGTATCAATGAAAAAGTACCAAAATATGCACTATCAGTGAAAAAGTGCCAAAATATGCATTTGCATAAAGATGCAAACATGCAAATGCATATAATCCGATGTCTAATGATAATGTTGGAAATAAAATTATTACGATGTAAGAAGTGTATCGAATCAAATTAGGGAAACTGTTTAAAAAAATAATGATGATTGTTTTAACTTCAAATAGTTTCCGTAACGAATTAAGGTTTTCTGAATTTAAGATAATTTAAACGCTATGGATACGCTGGTATGGATTTAATTTGTTTCGCTGAAAATTATCCTAATTGCGATGTGTATCAAATGTTTGTGATTTGTTATAGAAAACTTTGTAATATAGAAAAAGTAATTTTTATGGTTCCGCTGTAATAATTCTGAATAGTCGAGGCTCGTAGTTATAAAACGAAGATTTTCGACGATTGAAAAACAACAATTACCTAGGTATAATACATTGGGAATTGAGTTAACTTTCTACGGAACATGAATAAGCCAATTTTATTATATTGCTTTATTAGCCCATTTCAGGAATACAGGCGTGATGTGTATGTATTATCTATATTTAACACATTCACTGCATCTCTTCTGAGTCGAACCTACTTCAGGTGTCAAGGACACATAATAATATGTGTGTTCAAATGCTTGCGAATATTTGACAGCGGCACTGGACGAAAGTCACAAAAACGTAAATATGCGTCGGTGATGTGAATGATTTCAACTTCCATTTTTTTTTCAGCACGAGAGTATCTGGAAATATTAATTATATCAGCAAAAGGGTCCGTAGAAAGGTCAAAGACGCGTCTGGAAAAGCTTTGTACATTTAGGACACTATGGCCTGAATTGTTTACTGTAACAGACATACACTCATTTAAAAATTTCTTTTACATATTGTAAGTATAAAATATATTTTTACCGTGTAATTTCTTATTTAGATTTCTCGAGCGGATGCCTTACGAGGTAATTAAGGAATTAGGTGTTTTTTATGCAACTAGCTATCAACTTGTTACTGTTACACCTCTTAACTACCTAAAAAACGTGCTCAACGCTACCTACATAGACAAAACTATGAATATTTCATGTTTAATAGCCACTTCTGGTATCATTATAGGTACTAAGTCAGAGAAAAGAGGTGAAACAATGATAAGTTGCTATTTTATCGCTTTAAATATACATTTACCTATTTTTCTTAGTCACTTTTTACGAAATCCACGAAAGAAATGGAGAGGGACTTGGACACGAGGAAATTACTTGTTACCAAAATCTCTTCTGGTGCATAATCGCTGTTCAGAATACATGTGAACGGATTTTTCTTATTTTAACTTACTATATTTTGTCAAAGAGTACTTCAGTAAATGCAATAATACGTTTTCGTATGTAAAATCTAACTCGCTAAACATTAAACTTAATTTTTATTTACAAAGGTTACTCGCTATGCAAATAAATAAGTACCTAATATTTATGACTAATCTCGAGATATCACTGAGAAGCCATTATAATATATTATTAATACAACTACGAACTGGTTATAGCCATTTCCAAGACTTCTTATAATGTTGAATCACAATGTTAATTAATTCATATTTACAAATTTTTATTTCATTTGTTTAGATCCGTTATTTTGTGTAGCAAAATTGAACACACTTCAAGATTTAAACATTTCATCGCAATATGTTTAGCTCTTAAGCATTAAAAGAAATCATAATAAGACTTGGTTTTGTATTTATTATACTATAAAATGTAGAGATAACTCAGCCGATTTTATCAAAGATAACAAACATTTTTTTGGTACAATTAATTGGTTGAAATAAAAAATGAATTAAAGCATAAACAAAAACCTTTTTTGTTTCAGCAATAGTTTGATGTTGCCGGAGTTGACCGATGACTATTATAGGGTTAACTTGTTCAGAATAACCCCCAAAGTACCACTTACTTCAAATCTCATATCTGATTACATCAGATACTCAATTATTGTAAGTACATTTGGATGTTTAACTCGTATTAACTAAATACATGGTTTTATCCCGTTTTTGGATAATGCGATTTATTTTACACCATGTGGTGTCGGGCTTAGCATTACCTTTTTATTTCTTCGGTGGATTTTGAAAAAGGCAACTAAGGACATAATTAGGGTTAGGGAAATGTTAGTCGACAGGCCATCAACCTACTACTACTTACCTCAAAAACATGCTAGAAGTGGTTACGGAATATTCCCATATAAACGATGTTTAAAGTAATGATTACGAATAATGAGTCATGGTTGTTCTAAACCTACTAAGTATGAAATCATAATTTAACCCGTTTAGTGCCGACGTCCTGATTTTCCACAAAATTTGGACACTTATCAGTCAACGGCTATAATTGGGCTCCAAATCTTTAAAAATTACGGCGTAAATTATTCCTCGCTCACTGATTGAATACTGAGTCCAAACGTGGCTTAATACACCGATTCCTTCTAGGTGATGCGCTTTTATTCGGCTTTAAAAAAAATTTTAGAATTCTTCTTTCTTTTATTGTATTACATTATTTTAAAAAAAATTTAGTGCCGCATTGTTGCGTCAATAGTAATATCTGTAGGTATGTCATTTTCTAGATATAATCACTAGCCTCAATTGGTCATCTTCCTAAAAAAAAAAGATATTCCTACAATTACAAAATGAATTATGCTGTAAAATAAACAGTGACCTGTTTATTACTTTCACTATTACTGCTCATAATTATGTTAATCAACTACACATGCATTTTTTTATCTACAAAAGGAAACTAGTTCACCCCTTAGAAGTTTACGGTCACCTAATAAATAATTATTCTTGTTTTTTTAACCTTGCAGTCTAGTCTTTGCTGTTATTTTGCGAAATTAACCTTAACCTCTAATTAATATCGCTACCAACGTCACCGTCATAATTCATAAACACGTTCCGCATATGTATTATTAAATTGGCATAAGCACAGTTAACAATGGTTGTGAACGCGATTTATTCATAGTACATCTTTTCCTTAATGATTTTTTTTATGAAAATATCAGTGCAAAGTCAACATTCCTATGATTTTTCCGATCATTACCGAAGATATTGGAAATAAATAAATGTATTGTTTAAGTAGTTAACTACTTCCTTCTTTATGAACATCAAGCTTATATTCTGAATGGTGGTCTGGAGAATAAAGAATTTATTGTAAATTGATCGTTAGTTAATGAATTAATTGTTACTTTTATGGAAATTGGGAACAATATAGGAAACACTTTGGAACATTCTTTTTTTACATAACATAAAAGTCGCAAAAAATTGACACAAAAAGAAGTGACAGACAATTTAAGAAATACTTAACCTAATTCTTCATTAGCCTTGGAATAAATGGAGAAAGTTGATTCTAAACCTGACACACGCGCATGATAGACTATACCTGTCACTGTCTAACTAGAGAAGTCAGAAAATGACAGGCAGTTTATCTCTCGCGTGTGTTAACCGTGCTAAATCTATAGAAAAACAAAAAAGAAAAAAAAACGGTGTCAAATATTTACTGAACAGTGGAAAAACGGACTACAAATCTTTTTGTCTTTTAACAATTACTTTTTATTTCTAGATGTGCGAGTATGTCAGAAAAAAAGATTACGTGAGCGGATTTATGATTATACTGGACTACAGAGACGTTAATATGATCGACTTGCTTTCGATTGCCAGCCCAACGCAGATTAGTCAAATGATGAACTTGTATATGGTAAGTTTAATATAAAAAAAAAACGTTTTTTATGCAAATAGCCCGTAAGAGGCTCTTTTGCACTTCTTGTTTTTCGCGGGGACTTCCCTGATTCATTTCCTTATTTATATTTAATAATACCTACTTATAAACAACGCCGTCATTGTCAACAAATCGTGTTGTCAATGAGAAAGAAGAGACAATTTTATTCTTTATCATACCTGTGGTAGCTGAGACGTTTAACAATGAGAATTCCAACTTCAGTTACCACTACGTGGTAAGTTTATGTGTGGTCGATGGGTCAGGCAATTATTCTCATTAGCCTGGCAACGTTTTATACGAATCTGTTGCAGTTTTTTGATGTCATTTTCAACTATTTTGTTCGAGCTCTTGTATCTCTAATAGATAACTAAACGACTGTATCAGAATATTCTTCTATTTTTATAGAAAAGTGTCCAGACGAGTGAGACAGTCGAAACCCGTCAGACCAAATAAATACTTTTAAATGTACCTACATAATTGTTTATTGTAGTTTGCATAATTTCCATACGAGATGGCCTGACAGCGCACCATAATTAGGGTTCAAGTTAGTAATTATGTCATTAAATAAAGTAAACGAGATGGTGAGAAGATGAGTTTATATTCATAATAGCGGGTTAAGTACGTTGGGTAATGTTAAAGGAAAACTTAATGGCAACAGCCAATTATTTTTTTAATCTATAGTTATTGTACTTCCTGAGATGTTTTTTAAATATTTTTTTTGTTTTTTTATTATTCAAACGTCTAGCATGACGCATATCGTTTGTATTGATTGTGTTCATTGAAATGTTTGTTTTAATTATTTGTTTTTATAGAATACCTACATGTCATCTTGACGTTTTTTTTAGTTAATCTGTTGCATCTGCAATTTACGTAAGTTACGATGTTAATGTAAAAATAACGTTTCCTATGAAGTAATACAGCCACAAATAGATACATATATAACAAAATTACAATCGAACAAAATCCTAAGTGTTTTAGAGCGGTATTTATATTTACATTTGAAAATAGACTCTTCAGCAGAATAGAATGCACTACAATTTTAGAGGCGGTTGGAAAATAAATAACAAATCGTAGCTTAAAAAAGCTAAATCAAATAAAATCTTTTAAAAACGGGTATTCCAGCAGCGTAATTGCTAAGTAGTGATTTTATTTGTCAGAAACACGAAATCTCATATTTTCCATGAGAGAAAAAAACACGATGTCACTATTTTTTTTTTCATATTACATAATTAGTCTAGTACTGTAGTAGTGTCTCGGTGAATTCATTTGCTTTTTAGTATTTGATAAACTTGAACAGTTGTTGAGTTATCGAAAAAAAATCTTTGGGCTTGTGACTTAACTGACAATACATGATACCTGTTTCTGCACAAATCCGGGATCGTCTTTCTACAGTAGCACACTAATTTCTTACACCAAAAAAAAATGTCCCACTCTGAACAAACGTAAAAGAACGAGACGCCAAAGGTCCCTGGAAAATATAAAAGCTGATAAAGTCTTAGTAGTAAACTCCTATTGTTTCACAGGAAGGCTATGGAATGCGTATAAAAGGCATCCACATATTGACAACGTCGAAGATGTCAGATGCTTTGGTGTCGCTTCTCAAACAAGTCCTGAGCAAGAAAGTCGGCAGCCGCATACATGTCCATATGAATATCGAGTCACTTCACGAGCATGTGCCAAAGAAGATTCTACCTTCTGAGTACGGCGGAAGCTCTCCGTCTTTGGATGAACTACGTGGTAAGTAAATACCGCCGATGCAAAAAATGGCGTCATACCTACGTAAATGATACACGCCTAATCCTATTTTAAGAAAATACCCCTTTTATGACACCCATGGAATAAATTGATTATTGTAAGCCAACACAAAAATAAGTACAATTTTTTTAAATCAATTTCTCGAGTCGAGTCACTTGAAACTCAATTTTCAAACTAGATTTTAGTAAATAAAATAGGACGACGAAAAAAGTTATATTTTTAGTTTATTTACAAAATAAGAAACCTTAGATAACAAGAGTTGCATGCTAATGTAATTATACTAATACCAAAGCATAATAAAATTTTATAATAAAAGATAAAAAAAACAGGTCAAATGTCTGACTTCTATGGAAAATTCGCGGTTGTTCAAGTCATTAGGCCAAGGCTCGGAAAAACCATTATTTGAGCCAATATAAAAACGTCACCAGTAATTTTTTGGTTGCTATTGACTGAATAACAAAAGTAGGTACTTATTATTTGCCTTTTGAAATAGTCGGTAAACGAAAACAACTTGTAAATGTTCAGAAAAATGTGTTGAAAACAGGGTTTTCCGCAAAGGTTAAAAATCATAATTATTAAATGAAAAACGCAAACCGACGTCAACACAAAACGTTTTTGCCGAATTTGCATTTTAAGCAAAATATCACGTTTTGGTTAATGATTCAATGACCCTTGCCATGTCGTCTTTTGTTGATTTCTTGATGCCAATCATCAAGATTTTTTGACGAAGTTAAAAGCGGTAATGGTTTAGGTAAAATATTATTTATTTAAAAAATACCTAGTTTTCGGTTTGTAACAATTACTTGACTACAAAATGCTTTATTAAAAATGAACCTACCATAAAACTAACCCATCTTGAGCTCGATTTAAAACTTAGATTTTCTTAATGTCTTTTTTCTTATTGCTGTGGGTCGCCCGTATAGTTCCACTATGAACCAATTAGAATCTAATGAAAGTGTCCCAAAAAAAACTCAGGACAACAATTTTATACGCTCGTAATACAGGTTCAAAAAATATTTTTCAGATTCCCTATTGGAAGAGCTGGGAACAGAAGAACACATTGAGTACATGAAGACCAACCATAGTGCGTCGACCGATGAATCTAGGAGAGCTAAAGACCAATTCAATGAGAACTATATCGGTATGCCAGGGACTTTTAGAACTTTAAGCGTGGATTAATGAATCAAATTAACTATGTGTACCTAATTCGAACCAATTGATTCCTGACCTACTGTAGAACCTTTACAAATTACCTAACATCATAGTGACATTGCACTGCTCAACGAAGATAATCTTTGTTATTTTTATTGTCACAACTTTCTACGGAGGGTCAGAAGTCAATAGCTCCACGGTACCTATAGCAACGGAACAGAGATTCGAAATCAAAATTCAAAATGTAATCTGTATGTTTAATTTCGATTTCACCACGATACATAGAGTACAATTCCAATAGTGTTTCGTCATAATTCATTATTTTGTTTATTGTTAAAAAGACATTGTATTTTTTTTCTTGACAAAGAATCGGATACTAAACCAAGTATTAATATAATAACTAAAAATGTGATAGGTGAAAGCGAAACGAATGTATTTTACGACAATTTAACTTTACGTGAAAATAATGTACCACGCTGGATGGGTCTTCTACTTACTATGTTTTCCCTTTTATAGTGGTAGGTATTCAATTTAATATGTATGTATCGACACGTTTACGTTGTATGTTTCTTTTTTCGTGTCAATTGACATACATACGTCTTTAGCAAATTAATAAAACGTGCAAAACTGATACCGGTTATTGTGTAGTGACAAAAAAATAAAGCAATTTACGCTAGTATTTAATTTATAGGTGGCTTCAAGTTCAATTGCCGTGTTTGTCATTAAGATGTCAATTAATTATACTACTTCGTGTTGTAAAAAAACCAGTAACGAATATTCTTGTATTACAACTATTAATTAGATTGTTAGGCAGAATTATGTCTATCTGGTGAATAAAAACATACATAAACATCAATATCACGTTTAACCATCTGGATATCCTGAAATTGCTAGACGTGGCACTGAATTTTTGAATACATGTGCTCTGCCTACCCCTCTTGGGAATACAGGCGTGAGAATATAATGTATGTATGTATAAACATCAAACTAATACACGGAATACTCCCAAGCGAGGAAGGCAGAGCGCGCATACGTCACATAAAAAAAACTTGCGTAAAACTGGAATAATAAATCAAATATACAGGTTACTGGTGCCAAACAGGCTTAAACGCAGTAATCACGTTTATTTTTAATCGTTTTAATAAAACCACGTGAGTAAAGTTTGAACGTGACTGTACGACGTTAGTAAATTGTTTGTGGGTTTAATCAACTAGTAGGTATACATATTGATTGATAAGATTAGTCCATACATACAATACAGACGTCATGCATGTATTCTCAAATGGAGTAAGCAAAGGCACTTCTGGCATTGTAAATAAAACAATGTAAGATTTCTATATTTCGTTGTGGAAATTATGATTTTACATTTTTTCAAAATCGAAGAGCAATATCTAGCATAGAATTATTATCTATAATAGCATTTGTTCATAATCGATGAAAGAGGCGAAAGAGGTATGTCCGGATCGTACTAAGTGGAACAAAATATTCTCTTTCTACCCTGTGAGAAAGAAGCATGATTGTACTTAGGTATGTATGGTATGTTATAGTGTAGTTGTAGTAAATCAAGAGAGCTGTTTTATTTAATTGAAGGCTTAAAAAAATACTTGTTTTTATCTCAAACTGATTTATAGTTGCAACCGGTGATAGGTGACATCAGTTTCTATTACGTTTAAAGGTTTAAATTAAATATTCGGTAAAGTTGTTGTCGTATATAAATTACAAATGTTATGGGAAATAAATGAATTAAGTCGACTTTTAACTTTAGAATATTGGGTTGAGCTTAAAACTTAGTTTTTAGACGAATCTTAATGTGTAAATGAAGTGTTAATATTTAAACGACTATTATATGTAAGAATCTCTCCTAGAATAAATATTAAATACAATACTATCAACAACATACTTTATTTAATAAAAACCTCATCTTAGTTTATTATTGTTCTCTAAGGTTAAACAAGGTTAAAGGTTAAGGTGACAACAATTATTATGATAATGAACTATATTATGCAATGAAATTTGCTCAGCCATGATCTCACGTGCAAAACAGGTATGACTGTGCAGAAAAAAAAGAAATAGTATTCAAAGAACACCTTCACCTTTGAACCGTAAACACACACACACAAACACACACACACACACACACACACACACACACACACACACACTTCGAAGCTACGCTTTTTCACATTGTTCGAAAGAGTAGTAATAGAAGGAAAGTAGTAATAGTGACTAGTTGCTTGCCTGTCCTCTAAAGCATATTTTCATCTAGTTCCTCAGCTACTCCTTGCATCTTACGAACTCCACTGATGAAAAGGCTTAATTCTAAACTAGAAACGACACGCAGATTTAATTCCTATTGCCTAGTGGCATTTTTTATTAATTTTTGCTATCTCAAGAAACTATGTTTTAAGTAAGGGTCAATTCCCACCAAAAGAGCAGCGCGGCGCGGCGCAGCGCGGCGCAGCGGAGCGACCTGCTCCGTGGAGAATGCGCGCGGATTCCCGCGACTGCTCGAGATGTCGCTGGAATGCGCGGGACATCGCTGGAATTTACATAATTATTGACATATTGTCATATGTATTGACAGCGGCCGTCGCGACTGCTCGAGCATCCTCGGGCATTCCAGCGAAGGCTCGCGCAGTCGCGCGGCTTCGTTTATGGAATGCGTTGTTATCACCATGGATACGCGGGTATGCGCGCGCATCGTTAGAGTTTCTCATGCGATAATAAGTGTTATTGTAATGAAAATAAAGTTGAAATTCTCATTCCACGGAGCGGGTCGCTGCGCTACGCCGCGCTGCGCTGCTCTTTTGGTGGGAATTGACCCTTAGAGTTTGTTTTACTTCTCTACAAATAAAATTTTTGCGAAGACTGAACTCGGTTTCTGTAAACCATTATTGATCTTTAAAAGTTGTTTTTTTTTCGTTTAATCGATGTGCTTTGGCTTGTGATGCCTCTTATATTTCTTGAAACAAGGACGTTAACACACAGCTCACGCATTTAGTTTTGCATGTTGCCCTGAAAATCCAAACCAGTTTCTAAGATAAAAAAGAAATTGCTCTTGAACACGGAGCTTGCTGACGTCTCATATTCTTGGGATAGACATGCACGTACACACTCATACTTTATAATAGTAACTAGCTTTTGCCCGCGGCTCCGCTCGCGTAAAATTAGGGGTAGCACAGAAGAGATAGCACACATACCAATTTATAGCTTTCTTTCTACATTGAAAATTGCGGAATTTCCCCACAAACTTCCACCCCTCACTTTAGGGAAATGGGGGGTTTTGAAGAGACAAAAAGTAGCCTATGTTACTCTCCATGCCTTAAACTATCTCTACCTAAAAAAATCACGTCAATTTATCGCTCTGTTTAGCCGTGAAAGACGGACAAACAAATACACTTTCACATTTATATGTATATTAGTACGAATGTGATAGTGTTAGTAGTCTAGTGTTCTACTACTACATAGTTAACATTCTGTGTGCGATTGGCGATTACTGGAAAATCAGTACCCCATGTATCAACATTACGATAAAACAGGAGTCACTCCGGTCAGTGTTAATGCACACCGAAAATTGGTTTGAAAGAGGTATTTTTTTTTAAAACACAAAAACCAAAATTTACCTTTTATTTACCTAGTCAAGGGTAGCGGAGTGAGGCGACGGCGATTTGCTGGTCGTCTGATTCCCTAGTGGAGTTGGCTGGCAAGGGATGGGGATCCCAAGCCGGAAAAACATTGTCGACTCTACTCGAGGACTTTGCCTTATGGTCCTCCATGGTTATGGTCCAGTTTCTGTCTCCAAGTTTTAGTATATACGCTGGGGTAGCCAGAAGGCGCTGCTGGTGCATCTCCACAGACCCCAGATTCCTATAAATCTGGCGGGAAGGAACCACCCGTGGGTTTTAGTGGGAATGCCTCCCCTGTATTGGAAACCCCCACAACCGTCGTGTCGACCCAAATAAAGAAGTGTAACATTAAAATAGAATAGATTATAATGACATTTGCATCGAAATTAGCATATTATTTTTAGAATCTATACATATACCTATAATAAATTCCAAATAAATTTGTTAATGTTAGACTTTTATTATACCAGTTTTTTACTAATTTTATGTCTGTTTTAAGAATTCCGTTTTATTGGTCTGTTAACGAAATAGAAATGACGGTATAGATATAAATGAATCATTCTATTGTTTGTTGTTAATTTTACTTTTAGATTAACGGTCCTAAGTCTCTTCTGCACATTTTTGCAGATTATTGGAAATTATAAATTATTAAAGTTACTATATCAATTACTGATACATGTCAAATTTGTTACGTTTTCAATGTAACAGTTATTGTTTACAATCTCGCAAGTAGCGTTAAGGTTCCGAAGCAAAATAAATAAAAAACATATAAAATTTTCATGTTGTCACTTGACGAAACTTGTATAAACTGTGATGAGAATGACAGAAAAAGTGAATAGGTATTTAATTTCATAATTTTATAGGCGTTTTTTTTTCTTGACTGTTTGCAACCTCAGTATTTTAAGTATACATTTTTTTTGTGGTGCCGGGTTAGAATGGCACCTACCCCTTTCATCCCGTGGGTGTCGTAAGAGTCAACTCTGGGAAAGGGTTAGTAGGTACATTGTGGGCGATGGGCTAGCAACCTGTCACTGCAATATCACGTTTAACCATCTGTTTACCCTGAAATTGCTAAACGTGGCACTGGATTTTTGAATTTATGTGCACTGGCTACCCCTCTTGGGAATATGTATGTATGTTTTTTTTTTCGGCTCCCCTTGACATCTCTCTACGCCCCCCTTGGGAGGTGTGCCCCCCTGTTTGGGAGCTCCTGGTCTAATTCCTAGACACTCTGTTGTCTCTGCCTACCCCGCAGGGAATAAGGCGTGACGGTGTAGTGTAAAGGCGACGTTGACTGACGTAATTTGGAACACAAGCGAGGACCGCATGAGGTTATCAGCTTAGTGTAAGACTCCCTTAACCCTTTCTCCTTACTTCCTGTACTCTGAAAGATAATTAAAACCACTCGCAGCCTTCAACAAAAATTAAGCTGTAACTTTTCAACAGATAAAGCCCACCCTCGCTTGTTATTATTTGCCAAATGAAACTTTTTACATTTTTAAGCATAAAATTATCCAATACAAAGAAGTCAGGTGTTTTTGAGGCGTTCGCGTAATAAAGAATAAACGCTTTTTATGCTAATTGCTGTTCTGAACGTTATGAAGGGATAAAAAGGGAATTTATTGTTAGGCCCAAGTGGGGTTGAAAGTACCATTTTTTGTTTATCTCCCCTTTTTTCTTAGTTTCGGTCATTAGTATTACGCATTCATGGGAGGTTGTTTGGAGGGTTTTTTCGTAATTTTCAACCGGTGTAACAATAGTACTTAGCAGGCTTAAGATATGCAAATTTTTGCCCCTGCTGGAAAAGTTGGAGTACAATCGCTAACGAATTGTTAAGGTTTTTCGTAAAGATTATGATTATACGTCTATTCAACAAATATAGGTGTATAAAAAAATGTATAAAAAAATCTCGCCTATTTCCAAATGGGGTAAGCAGATGACACTAAAAATGTTATATAGCCAAAATCATGACCATTACACGCTTAGTAGCCACTTCCAACAAAATTTCAGGTTTAAAATCAGATGGAAAAAGTATGAAAATAATAGTGAGCTGAAATTTATTTCCATAACCAAACCGTGCTGAAAGTGGGTACACATAATTTTATTGTGCTCTGCCCGTCCTGTTTCGTAATACAGACGTAATGTATCGTGTATGTGTATGTGCTCCGTATGTTTGAGGGAGGGAGTAACATCGATTTTTTAATCAAATTATTTTGTTTCAAATGCCATAAGGTAAAAGTGACAATGCTCGACGCCTCTACGCCCAATAGATGGCAACCATCTGTCACCGGTCATACTATGACATAAGGTTGCAAGTGCCAAGTATTGGGTCAGTGTCCAGCACAGGGACGTTTACCTTACTTGGGTATGGGTATTGTTAAATCAATCTTTTAATGTCAACATAAAAAAACACACACCATAGTACCATCGAACCAATTGATTCCTGACCCACCATAGAACCTATTCACAGTGAACGTCATTGTGACATTACATTGGTTGACAAAGGAAATGTTTATGACGTTTATTGTGACAACGTTCTGCGGTGGGTCAGGAATCAGTTGGTTCGATAGTACATACATTACTTAACGTATTAAATTTAATTTTATTATTATTTCTTATCTATTTCAAATAATTCAGAAGCCTGTCAAAAAAGCCAAAACGCCTGCCACCAATCACTCACAACCTCAGTAGCAAATCTTGCTCGCATGGAAGAATCACCCAACCCATTCAAAACCGCGCTCTACCACCTTGCCGTTAGCTCGAAAACGTCTTGACACTCGCGCATTTTTAATATTCATACTGCGAAACACATCTTCGCCGTACGGAGCTCAAAGTAATTTAAAGTCTATTGTAGCATAATTGTATTACGTGCTCAGAATGTCCCAGGGGTTGGTACAAATTATATTTCCTAATAAACATCGGCATTAATTACACTGACGAGCGCAGGGCGCGACCTAACGATGTTTTCGTGACATGACTTAGTTCGACAGACTTGATACTTGTAATTAGGAGGAGCGTAAAATAATCAACGAGTTTTTGACACCATTTTCCTGACGGATTAGGCCATGGAGCGACTCAAAAAAGAACTAGTTACAATCTGAAATTAGTAAAGAGTTGCTTAAGCGTCACCGCCCATACATTTACATTGAAGTTCGCAAACGAAGCGACTAATTACCAACTAGTTACTAAACTGATCAACTGATATAAGCGTGTCCACCACGTCCACGACACGGCGCCGTAAACGTAAAACGACACGGTGTCGTGTCGGAGCGTGGAATGATATCCATCGCTCAGTAGATGCGCTAGAAATCCGTTTGGAACCTCTAACTTAATTTAGACAATTTTATGTCAGAAAAATGTCAATTTTACAGTGGCTCAGAAGACACCACCAGAGCAACCCAGGTCATGAATTATTGATTTACCTACCCACATAACTACCATCAAATTAAAAAAAAGAGAGAAAACTTTGCTAAGGCTCAATTCACACCAGAAGAGCAGCGCAGCGCGGCGTAGCGCAGCGACCCGCTCCGTGGAGAATGCGCGAGGATTCCTGCGACTGCCCGAGAAGCCGCTGGAATGCGTAGGAAGTCGCTGGAATTTACATAATTATTGACATATTGACATATGTATTGACAGCGGCCGTCGCGACTACTCGAGCATCCTCGGCCATTCCCGCGACAGCTCGCGCAGTCGCACGGCTTTGTTTATGGAATGTGCTGGAATTCCCGCGGATCCGCGGGAATCCGCGCGCATCTTTAGAGTTTCTCATGCGATAATAAGTCTTATTGTAATGAAAATAAAGTTGAAATTCTCATGACACTGAAACTGCGCTCCGCTACGCCGCGCTGCGCTGCTCTTCTGGTGTGAATTGAGCCTAAATCTCCACCTACGAATAAAATAAATGGTTTTGTCTACTCTATTTGCGAACATAGCCGTGATGATATTTCGAGGCCAGTATTGCATCGAAAAATTAACAGACTACAAATTTTGGTCTGTTCTCTGAACAGTGTAATGTTCTATTCCATTATATTACTACCGGAATACATTTCGAAATACGCGGTTCTAATACGGTTGTCTCGTTAAATTTCCATTCGCTAATGCTCTGTGGTTCTGCGAACCTGGTTCAGGTTTCGGACAGCCGTTTATATCTGAACAGACTTACCTGTGTTTATATAATAGTGAAATATAACTTATAGGTTCAGAAAGGTTGAGACCAGGGTGAATTTTACAAATAATCACGAGTATGAAAAGTTTCATAAACAACTCTTATCTACATTCAAAAATCATAAAAGTTAATTTTTTTGCTAGCTACTGAGACTTTTATTTTGGGAGAAATTTCCTGAAAATTGCGTACAGTTGCCCCACATGACTCTACATATTGTACGTAAAAATGATCTTGCAAGACGTTCTGCCACCAACAAAACCAATTTAACTCACCCAGACTGTTGCATAAAATTTGGTGCAATATACTCCCGCCCATCAATATTTGACCCCACTAACTTGCAACGCAAACTTCTGCAGTGTTCTGAGACAGCAAGTTACGGAGTGTGAAATTAATAAGACTACCAGTAACTATGTCAGCATATTGCAGGTCTCCAGATTGTTATTATCTAAGGTTACACCATGGCAGTTTCGAAGACGAAGTATCAAGTTAAGAAACTAGTTCGTATTCGACATTACGTATTTAGTAGCAGCTAGCGTGTCGCTAAGACCTACGTATCATCATTACTGTCACTATCATTACTATCATTATCACAATCAGTGTCACTTTGTCTATCATCAATATGTATACAGCGTAGTCGGAAATTATCAGTAAAAAAAATATTTTAACTAGTGGTCAGGTATACGTGTCTGAAAACCCCTGTAAAGTTTCATGTAAAATTAATACGAAAACAAAGTACGTAACAGAGGGCTCATTGACCAGAAAAAGGATGAAACATTAAACTTGTCTTCCACAAGGTCAATAATGAAAATTATCAGGAAATATTAACGTAAAAACGTTTAATTTCCGACCATCTTGTATAATACCATTACTATTTCTGTATTCATTTATTTTCTTAAATTACTTAGGTTTTTTACAATATTATGGATATATAAAGTAGAAAACAAAATGCACTCACAAAAACAAACACAGTATAAAAACCTAATCTAGATTGCCGTCGCCAGCGGAGCAAGGCCCAAGCTACCGGCGGTTAGGGCTGCAAGCTGAGGAACCTCCTGACCACGGATTAGATAAAGTAGATTGGATTGGCAATATGCGCACGGCAGGCGCACCACAGGTATGATCAGAGAGTCATACTTTAAGAACCACGCGTTCATACTTGTTTAGTGGCATGATGTTTGCATCGCCGTGCGGAGCTGCGCTAAAATCCTTTGAAAATGCCGTATTGTACGATTGTTACGAGTAGGTTAAAGAGTCAGGCGTCAAGTATCAAGCAAGGAGTAATTTATATTCACCAATAAGCATAGAACCTTCGTTTTATAGTATATTTTTCGAAAAAACTATTTTTAATTATGAAATTCTAAGTAGAAACAAAAATTACGCCAAGAGACACAGAAAATGTACATTGCTGTTGAAGTACGCAAATATTTCGGGTGAAGATACATTTGACGCGCAATGGATAACGAAGAAATCAAAATAAAAACGCTTCTTCAACTCGATCGCGGCCTCGCCGGACTTGAGTTTGTAGTGAATCTTGTGCGGGTAGTTGTCTCGTACGTACGCACTTTCGACGCAGTGTGCGAACCAATTGCAGTTCTTTATTCTACGTGTATTAGTGTGCGTAATTGTGTATCTATTATTATTGTTAATGTAGTGGAGTTCTTTGGTGGGAGACAGGTGTCGACGCTGGTTTTCAAACAAAAGTGTGACTTTTGCCTATCCAACCTTCTTTATTCTGATCCGTGCTCCTGACGATGCGCGCCGTATCAAGGAGTACCGCCTTTTACATCAAACCCTTGAGCCAACCGTCTAGCGAGAGTCTCCTAAGATGGTGGTCAAGACTATTACTATTATTACTATCTTACTATCAAGATTATTACTATTATTACTATCTTTATTGCAATGTTGTTTTAAACAAACATCCTTGCTACTGATATGAGTCAATTTGCTTCGTACGTATAATTTTAGTATACGATAAATCGAGTAACTGTTATTATAACTTTCATCTGTCAAACCTTCACAACTTTAATATTTGATAGTTTTCGTTTCAATAGCGAAAGAGAAAAGACCCATCTCAAACTGTCAGTCTGTTGAGCGTAAGCTCGCCTAGTATATTAACTGTGTATATTTGACTAGGACGCCCTTTATTTACCTGACAGCCGACGACAAGCGACATCATCAGACGACTTGTCGTCGCTTCTTGTCGGAACGACATGTTGCAGTCAAGATTTTTGAACTTGATTTATTATTTTGGATTACTAATGAATGTGGACGAAGCAAAAGAAGTATGTCAGGATCGTAGCAAGTGGAACAAAGTGGTCTCTGCCTACCCCTGTGGGAAAGAGGCGTGACTGTGTCTATGTATGTACCTATGTATTGATGATTTTAATAATAAAACCACCGTGAGACTCACTCATGCTCACGGATCGACATGTTTCGGGCCAATTCGTGATCCGGAGCTCTGCGCCATAGGAGCACACAACTGTTTTGTTAAGGTTGTTTGACAATAATAATGAATATGACGGCAAAAAAGTGGGTAGTTGTGAACCGCAGTCACTAAACTTGTCAATCGCGATACGTATACGTACGTACGGTCCATAGAACCTTTTCAAAGAGAAAATTATTATTATTTTCTCTTGATAATTAATGAGATGTCACTATGACGTTTACTGTGAATTGGTTCCATGGTGGCTCATGAATTAAAGTCCTTGACTGTACGTACGTAATACGTGAGTAGATCCGTTTTATTTCAGTTTGATCGATGATGAATATTAGGCCAATTGGTTTAAATTTTTGTTCTACAGAATCGGAAGAAATTGTAAAAAATACGCGTTCGATGTGTCCATGGTACTACGTCATACCATATTAATAAAGTTAATGTTAATTCAGAACCTCTCAGTATACTTAGGCGGGTTTGAGCTGTTGTTCCCACATTGGCCCAATGCTGATTATGAAGTTCACACACACTACTGATTTGGTTCGTTATAATTTTTAAATTTTATTTCTCACTTAAGAGGATAGGAGTTGCGCCACTTCTCCATACAAACGTAGTCCCCTGTTTTCTCCGTGAATAATGAGATTAGAGCAAAATTTTTTTTTTTCATTAAATTTGTAACATCTGTTCTGGCTATGCCCCTACACGATTTGCTTTTATCGATTTTCTAATTTTTTTATTTCTTTTATTTAGAATATCGATAAAAGCAAGTCGTAGGGGCATAGCCACAACAGATACAAACATAATGTAAATTTTTTTTTGCTCTAATGTCATTATTCACGGAGAAAACAGGGGACTACGTTTGTATGGAGAAGTGGTGCGACTCCTATCCTCTTAAATTACACGAAACTCAGTGGTACGAGCCTATAGTTAGAGTTCGAACACACGAACCTTTGCTTGAGAGGCCACAAATCATACAGCTAGCTCAATTATTATTCGACAACAATAGCTAAATAAAATTATTCTGAATGCGGCTATGAAACGCGAAATAGTCACGGTTTTGACTATGTGACGTTTCGGATGCTCTACCTACCCCATTTGGGAGTCACACTTGCATTCCTTTGCCCACGAAGGTCCTATTCATAAATCCTCATATACATAGACAAAACTATGGCTATTTCACGATTCGTAGCTACTTCTAGCATGATTTTAGCTTAAAAAACAAATGAAAGAGGTCTAACTCTAACAGTTACAGGTTGCTAGCCTGCCGCTTGAAGCATACATAAATCTGTGTCCTTAGTCGCCTTTTACATCCAAGGAAGAAATAGAGAGTTATTCAAAATACAAAACGGAAACATCAATTATCTAAATATTAGACCGTGAATCTAGAATCTGCCCTCACAATTTCATATTGACCCTTCCGATGTTCAATTTTCCCTACCAAAAATATTGTTCCTATCTCTACCCGGGGGATTAACCCTTCAAAAGAGGCGGAAAATAGCCCTTTTGGTCAGAAACGAATCGGCTATACCCGAAGATGTACCCTTGTGACCAGTGGAAGTTATTGCTCTGAGACAAGTTTGCTATATTGGAAAAATAATAATGACAGTTTGGGCGGGAGATTTGTTTACATTGCACTTGGAGGTGACGATATACAGGAACGAGTTGTATAACAGATTTTAACTGTCTTTTCTACTACCTAAATATGCTAAAAAAATTGGTGTAACTGTAACACATAGTCATAAAATGCTTACGTTTTGAGATATTCGTCGTTTCTATTTTTTTCTTTTGAAGGAAAACAGGTTGATGCATGCTTTAGGCTAAGGTTCCCCAAACTTTGTCCTGCCGTGGCCCGGTAATTTTCAGACTGCCCCTTCATGACCCACTTAACACTTTTAAACCCAAGCTTCTTTTAGGTAAAAAGGGACAGGCTAGCAACCTGTCACTATTATATCTCTCCCACTTCTTTTCAAACCCAAAGTTATGCTAAAAGTGGTTGTAAAGCGTAAAATAGTCATTATCATGGTTTTGTCTATATGTGCTCTGCCTACCACATTTGGGAACACAGGCGTCATTGTATGTATGTATAAGTATGTATCTTCATCCAAATTTCTAACAAAGTCTCCATCAAACTTGAATACGTTAGCAGCAAAAAGCTAAGTTATACCCAACACTTGCGCTATTTGCACCAAGTTCCTAAATACACGGACGAACGTTGACTTTTTGCATCCACCAACTGAGGAAGTTATCTCGTTAAATGCACCAAGAGTTCGCAGCAACGAGCCTAACTTTGTGACCGTAGACCAATTAAGCAAGACCCCGTAGACACAACAATAATGCAGCCCTACCCTCAGATTATGAGTCGCTCTAAGAGATACAGGGATCTTCTCAAGCTGGGTGGATACTATCGCAGAATTTAAGGTGCTACGTCATCTTGGTTTTAGTTGAAATTGGGGTCAAAAGAGACATCGCGTTGGGGTGCGTCTTCACCTTTATTATGCTAAGAAGTAAGTTAACAAATGGCTGGTATAAACTTGAGAACTTCGTTTTGGGTTGCGTTTTGGAGTTACGCCAAAGCGCAGTCACTAGTCAGCTTTATTTTATTTTATCTACATCCAAGTCATAAAGGATGACATCGAAATGGTGATGCAAAATAGTTTCTTACTCAGCTAATGCAGGACAATGAATGCCCTAACCTAATTTATTTATTTTAATTAAGCTTATTAAATTTGTGGTGACCATACACTGACATATTAAATATCTTAAATTTCGTCAGGTATCAATTAGTCAAACTGTGAGGTGTCGGAATAGAATAACACCTCTCCATTTCTACCGTGGATATCGAAAAAAGCGACAAAGGAAATAGGTTTTGGTATGCTTTAGGCGACAGGCTAGCAACTTGTCACTATTCTACCTCTTCCATGTTTGCAAACCTAAAACTTGGCTGCGAAGCGTGATACAGCCATAACAATAGTTTTGTCTATGCCACGTTTCGTGTGCTCTGCCCTCCCCATTTGGGAACACAGGCGTGATTGTATGTATGTATCAATTGGCCATGATTCTCGTACTCGATGTAGTCTTCAGGAAAGAATGAAATCGTCAACTTTCAAGTTCCTGTTGTCAAACAACTGCAAAGAAACTGCAATAAAACGTTGTTAAAATGGGCGTATAAAGTTACCAGTCCATTGTTTTCTCTCAAGACCTTGAATCAATTTAAGTTTGTTGCTAGTTGTCCTGTTTCTTAAAGTCACCATATCGTCACCTGTAATATGAATTAATGTAACCGCCAAAATGACGAAAATGAGTTAAGTATACAGTTCGACTGCAAATTTTCTGTTCTATCGATCCCTGTTATTAAAATTCGGCTATCTTGAAAAAAATGTCGATTACGTTAACCAAAATCTGACCATTTTTTTCATTTTATCGTATTTTTTATAATGTATTGTAAAATTTCTTCGAATTATCTACATTGGGTTAACGTAACGACAGATCTGTGATTGTTTATTAATGTAATGACCAAAGGTAAAAAAAAACATTAATGTAAGAGACTTCATCCGTTTGAAAATGACTCTTACGTTAATTTTTTTGAGGCACGCTGTACTACTTGACTGTTACGCTAAATTAAAAGGCACGGCGCTCAGAAATATGGACTTACGTTATAAAAGTTAAATAAAGGACTTTGAATCTTATTCACTTATCACAAGGTTCAAAATGTTTTTTTTTTCTAAAGATATTTGCTAAGAAGCAAATTTGTGACGAGATAGTAATATCGACTAGAAGCGGTTTATGTAAGTACGAAATGTGTTACTAAGTTACAAATACACCAAGTTTTACTTGAGATCAACAAAAAGACAAAAAAAAGACTTAAAATTACTTAATTAATTTCGTAAACCAGATGACATACATACAGACATACAATCGCCCCTATTATCCCAAATGGGGTAGGCAGAGCACACGAAACGTGAAATAGACATAACCGTGATTATGACTATTTCACGTTTCACATTCGCAGCCACTTCTAGAATCATTTTGGTTTTGAAAACAGATGTAAGAGGTAATATAATAGTGACAGGTTGCTAGCCTGTCGCCTAAAGAATACCTAAACCTATTTCCTGAGTCGCCTCTTACGACATCCACGGAAGAAATGGAGAGGTGCTATTCTAGGCCCGACACCACACGGGTTACCAACCAGAGGAAACTGCAAATAATTTTGCACGTTTTGTTTAGGAATTGCTTCGTCGTCGCATATTTAGTTTCTTAAGATACTTGTACTTTTCTTAGAGCTACTGAAATTGCCATTCGTTTTGTATAAACTTCTTGCAGAAGATAAATTAGTAGATTTTTCGGGATGACTTCTTTCCTTTTCTCTTTCCCCATTACAACTTTTTGCTCTCTAATCAACTGTATTTTGAAAGTGTCACCGTCTTCCTAGTGTTGTTTAAATCTGTTTTTTTTTAAATTATGGAGATCTTAAAAAAAAATTGTCTGAAGTTTTCGTTAGAATTGAGTGCTTGTTTACCTATAATCTCCCAGTTAATGAAGACAAATCTTCGTGGTCCAGGGTATGTACATTATAACAACGCGGTGTCTTTCGTGCTGTTAACATGATTGTGGGTCATCGTTGTTCGTTGCACTGGGCTCCGCATCAAAAGTTTTCGAACATTACGTGGAATCAAATCTATATGTGGGGACTGATAGTAAATACTTATTTAACTTGCAATACCTCCTTGATTACGACAAAAATGGGACAAAAGGAAAAATCGGTGTAAGTATTAAATTCAAACGAAAACTTCAGACTAAGAGATAAGTATTATTAGGATTGCTACAATTAAAAAGCCAAACTAAAACGAATTACTAGTGAAATAAACAATGAAAGAAGCCAGTGATTCTTTCAAAATACAGTTGAATAAAGAGCCAATAGTTGCAATGGGGAAAGGGATAGGAAAAGAGAAAGCGGAGATGTGTCATCCCGAAAAATCTACTGAATCCTCTGCAAGAACTTTATACACAACGAATGTCAATTTCAGTAAAAAAAGTACAAGTATCTTTAGAAACTATGCGACGACGAAGTAATTCCTAAACAAAACGTGAAAAATTATTTGCAGTTTTCTCATGTTTACGAAATTAATTAAGTAATTAAGTCTTTTTGTTTGCTTTACTGTTGATCTGAAATAAAACTTGGTGCATTTGTAACTTAGTAATACATTTCGTACTTATAAACCGGTTAAAAGTCGTCATAACTACCTCGCCAAAAATTTTGCTAAGACTGAAAAAAAAAAAACATTTTGAACCTTATAGTAAGTAAATAAGATTGAAAGTCCTTTATTAAATTTTTATAACGTAAGTCCACATTTCTGAACGCCGTGTCCTTTACGTTAAACATTCTTAAATTTTTGTGAGATACGTTAAACTGTACTTCATTTTTTAGAAGAAATGTTAATGTAACTCACAATTTTTTTCAAAAAATTAACGTAACCGCCATGCTATTTTCTAAACCATAATAGCAGCACCGACAAGACTTCTATTAGCTAAAAGACCTTACAAATACAAGACAATTGCAGTAAACGTCATTGCAAAAGGATAATTGAATAAAAAGTTACAACAATTTTTCTGATTTGCAAATCAGTTTTTTGCGTCTCCTGAAAAATCGTCATTTGGCGGTTACGTTAATTCATATTACAAGTAACGATATATTTTAGTCTCGGACCAGACAACTAAGGACGTTATTTTTCCTCTTTGTTTTGTTTACGTCGAGGCAATTGATTTCTGAACCGCCACAGAACTTTATCACAATAAACGTAATGAGTATTCCTTTGTAGAGCAATGCGATGTCACTACAAAGCTTATTGTAAACAGGTACTATGGTAAGTCAGTAATAAAAAAACTTTTAATACTGTAGATAAAAAATTTTACTCAAGGAAAACATTCCTTTATTAAAAAAAAACTGCATTTAAATATTTTTAGGGTTCCGTACCTCAAAAGGAAAAAACGGAACCCTTATAGGATCACTTTGTTGTCCGTCTGTCCGTCCGTCCGTCCGTCCGTCCGTCCGTCCGTCTGTCAAGACCCTTTTTCTCAGGAACGCGTGGAGGTATGAAGCTAAAATTTATATCAATTACTCAGGTCTACTGTCCCTTGAAGCTGTGAAAAAATCAAACTTCTAAGCCAACGCAATCAAAAGATACAGCCGTTTATGCCGCAAATTTTCGACACTTGCAAGGGAATCAAAACCTACAGGGTGCTTCCCGTGAACTCAGAATCTTGAAATTTGGTTTATACATTACAAAATATATATTTTTTAATAAATATAAACTTATTACTCGATTGTCGTAATGAACGAACTTTGTAAACCTTGCAGGTTTGTACGGAACCCTCGGTGCGCGAGTCCGACTCGCACTTGGCCGGTTTTTAAAATTTCGCTTGTTTTATCCGGGAATCGAACCAACTTAAAATTGCTTAGTTTATTTAAACAGTTACAATTATTGAATATACTAAAACATCTTTAAAATTATATTCTAAAGCCTCTTTTCCACGGACGGTTTTTAGCCGTAAAAACTACGGTTAATTAATCGTGTGTAGACACGGTCGTCAGTGTTGTATGGATCACTATGGACGCTTGTTGACGGACACGGCAGAACTACGGCCCGGCGCTGTCAACCAGCGTCCAATAGTGATCCATACCTAAGTGAGGCCTTAACTATTATGTACAAAATGATTCTATAGTATTCAGGTAACTACCGTTCATGTAAAATATTTTATACCTGACCATGTGAATTGGGATTTAGTGTAACAATTCTTTGTTTTACAGTGGCTGTCGTAAGAAGCGACGAAGAAAATAGGTTTAACCCTTAACCACCTACGTGCGGTCTCACAGACAATAGATTACTCAAAATTGACAATAACTAAACGCGAGTATGTCGCACACGCGTCTGTGTCCTTGTACCTTTGCTGGCCCCTCCCGCAGTACCGGCCGTGCCGTCGACTCCTTCAGACGTATGCTCATTTTAATTTGGTGAGTTAAAAAACATCATCGGCGGTCTGTGAGACCGCATGTAGGTGGTTACTGTATTTTTTAACAGTCTCGGAGACGTCTTGGAGACCGCTTGTAGGTGATTATGTCATTTTTTTCACCCACATAATTTTGTTTATTTTTGTGAAACATGTAGAAAAATGGTTGCTATAGGAGGTATCAGATAACAAAAATATGTCAGATGAAGATTGTAGTGACGTGGAACCAATTCAGTGGGGTATGTTGTAAAAAATATGCTGCAACTGCCTTGAAAAATTGTGGATCTTTGGGAATTGCAATTTTGTAGAATTTGACGATAAGTGCTCTATTTTTTAATTTAATTTTGTAGTTGAACTCCTTATTTTATAGAAATGAATAAAAAAAGGTTGATTTTTTGAATTCCTATATCTATCAGTTCTTTTTATGTAATCAGAGTATATTTTTGTGTTTAATCTACCAGTCTTGAAAGATTATGCCATATCTCAAGATTTTATTATAGTTTATGTTATTTGAAGTTCTAAAATAAAAGTCTAAAGCATAAACGAGTATTTTACTAGTTGAAATGCTATCTTGATATTACAGATCCCGAATTTGAGATGATTATTCACGAGCGGTCTCTAGGACCGCACGTAGGTTGTTATTTTACAAAAATTGGACGTAGGTGGTTAAGGGTTAAGTATGCTTTAGACGACAGGCCAGCAATCTGCTACAATAATACCGTTTTCCATCTAACTGTGGTTAGAATTACACGATGCCTTTTAGATTGTGTTTAAATATGTTCACCGCGTGGTGTGGTGAACATTTAAACACAATCTAAAAGGCATCGTTACAAATAATCTACGGAAAACTATCGCCATTACGTTTTATCGCAGCATACTCCGTATTCTTTCAAATGAAAAAATCTTAGTACGTTGCCTCTGTGTGATCGAAATTCTTGTATTGTCACTGAGCTCAATAAGCTTAGTTTGCGCCAATATTCTTCGTCCAGTTTCCACAACTTTGGTTCTTGTGTCTTTGGTATGAAAGGTTAGTTTCTCGTGCGGGTATGTCTGTTATCTAAGGGTGATCCTAACACATTTCGCTGTGTATTATTAGGGTCTGTTCTCAGTATTGCATGTGTGTTATCAACAATTTTACGCGGCTACGGGCTTTGGATCCTTTTATGGGAGAACTCGCCTTTTATTGAAAGTTTCGCTTTTTGCTGAAAAGTGTTTGGACAAAATTTGTTGGAGAATAGTCGGAGAGAATAGTTAACTAGATTGCTTTAGTGTGTGTGCTGCGCTTTGTAAATTTTTAGGGTTCTGTAGCCAAGGGGTGAAAATGGATACTATTAGGTACTGAGACTTCGTTGTCCGTTAGTCCGACCGTAGGTCACCAGGCTGTATATCACGAATCTTGCTAACTAGACTGCTGAAATTTTCATAGATTATGTATTTTTATTGCCGTTGTAACCAAAAAATACAAAAAAAAGAATTAATAAATTATTTAAGGGGGGCTCGCATACAAAATACCTGATTTTATTTCAGTTTTTGATACGGAACCCTGGAGCGCGAGTCGGACTCGTACTTGGCCCATTTTTTTACTGGTCCTTATCTATCAAATTAGCGGAAAACACCCATATTTTTATATCGATTGCGTTGCTCCTGATGATAAGTCACTAATTGACTCGAAACATGACTAGCTGATCTCGACATAAAGGCGTGAATATATCTGTTTTATTTCACTACAAAATGCAGTTCTGAAGTTTCTTGCGATCCAATTTTTTTGTCATTGATGATCTCTTCGAAGCGCTAATCGTCTAAAAAAGAGCCAATTTGCATAAATAAGGTTTAATTTCTAAAATTCGTTACTCTGTTTACCAAAAAAGAAAGTCGAATCAATAGCACTCATATTTCACAATGTAAAACATCTGTTCTTCCATAAAAATAAACTTCATTTAAACTCTCCAAGGCTTACACTTTATTACTTCAATAATTGTATGAATCGGGTATTAATTCACCAAAACGTCTCATTCAATAAATCTTTTCAAGAAATTAATGGGGACATCAATTTCATGGGATCGTTTTAATAAAAGACGTCGCTCTATAATTTATTATGGTGCGGCGAAAGATTTTTCCGTCCTTAGTTACATTTTCTATTAGAATACCCTTTTTTCACCCTATTGACTACGTCGAAATTAAAATTAATACTCTAACGCTTCGGTCTAACGCCTATAACTCATGTTACAAAATTGAGATTATTATTAACTATGAATAGTAATCAAGAATTCGAAAACAGCATTCAATAGGTACAACCTACTAGGCAACCTACCTACTCATCATTATTGTATCTACCTACTCACAGATATGAGAGGGTATACGTGCATAAAAGTGAGAGGTTGCAAAATTATTGATGTTATGTTTAAAATAAAATAAAAGTGTCTCATAAACAAAAATTTATTACAAATATACAGTTTGCAGATCAGTTTTACACGTAAAGCGTTAGTGGAAAACAATAAAGTGAAAAAGTGACTTAAAACTATAAACAAAAACTTCATACAAATCTAGTGTGATATTATTAATATACCTACCCACTTTAAAAAAAAAATAGTTGTGAACAGTATTAAATTTACTAAAATATTGTTTTGCGTCGTGTTTAGTGTTCGACTGTACCTTTATTACTTGCAGCGGTTGTTTACGGCGCCATCTGCATACCGCGCAGCGAACCGGTCAATTCGATTGGGGTGTGGATACCGTATTGTTCGCAAGTTTTGCACCGGGTGGCGCTGTTATCAAACAATTATGGTCGATTGTCACGCCTGCGGTAAAAGGACGGATCGCGGGGATATGGTGAAATGCGGTAAATGCTCAAGCGTGTACCATCGAGGATGTGTTGCCATACCCCAGGATGCGCGTGTTCCTGCCACCTGGATGTGCCCTAAGTGTAAGGCAAAGGTGCCCAGGCGGGATTACACTGACACACCAATCAAGGCCACGGAGTTCACCTCCGAGTGCGGGAGTGCAGGGGCTGCATCTTCTCCGGGGCAGCATTTATCGCAAGCCATCGCGGACGAGTTGCGATTGCTCCGCGAAGAGATTGGTGGCGTGCGAGACGATATCTCGAAGGTGCGGCAGGACCTGGGTGACATCAGGAGCACCATGGGCGCATTTAGTACCCGCATTGAAGAGGTGGAAGACCGGGTGGCGCGCCTGGAGGAGCGCCTTGAGGAGCGGCTGGCGGGCGGGGGAGATGAGGCTAGTAAAAGGCTTCAGGAGACGGTTTCTTTGTTGGAATCAAGAATGCTTGACAGAGACCAGGACGACCTACTGAACGACCTGGAAATAACCGGGATACCAGAGGTAGCCAACGAGAGCCCGCTTCATCTCCTCTGTTTGGTTGGACGCAAATTGGGCGTCTCTGTTGACGAGCGCGATGTGGTGTCTGCCTATCGTGTGGGAAAGCCTCGCCAATTGGATGTCACCGGAGCTGTCGGGGTCGACGCGGGTGGCGCGGAAGCAGCTGCGGCTGTTGGAGTTGACGGCGGGGCGGGCGGTAGCGACGGCCTAAGTTCTAGTTCATGTCCTGCGAGTGACGCCGGCGCTGCTGCGGCTGCTGGAGGCGCCGTTCGACCGCGGCCTTTGGTCGTCCGATTCACGCGTCGTGGGTCCCGCGACGCGTTGCTGCGCGAGGCTAGAGTGCGTCGAAAGGCTGATACTGCGGATTTCGGGCTGCCTGCTCCGTCGAGTCGATTCTATGTGAATGAACGGTTGACCAAACTCAACAGGCACCTGTTCTACAGAGCGCGGCAGGAGTGCAAAAGATTGGACTGGAGGGCACCCTGGACGAGAGACGGGCGAGTTTACGCGCGACGTCATAAGGATGCGCCCGCGGCCCGAGTTCGGACGGAACAGGACATCGCTCAGGTTTTTGGACTAGCTACAGTTTAAGTGTCACTTTAATTATCTTTATTTATCACAATTGTTTATTTAAATTTCACCAAATTCCACTTATTTGTATTGAAGACTGTTTACCGTTACCTGTTGAACTGTACAAGTCACATCCTAGTAATTATATCCTAAAATGTCACAATAACAACGCAACCTTGTTAACTGATTGCTTCGACTATGCCTGTTTGCTCCTGTTTGTAAATGTGTTTATTTTTTATAGACTTGTCACTGTGTCATCCATAATAGTTTTGGCCCTAAGCATAGTTACACACTATTATCACATCAATGAACCATAAACGAAAGTTATTAGTTGGTTTACTAAACCCTTGTTCTCTTGGCAATAAGCATGACGAATTTATTGCAGCAATGGAGTCATTTTCAGTCGATATTATGGCTATTAATGAAACATGGTTGACACAGGGACAAGACGACCGCGCGCCGTCGCTGGCCGGCTACAGACTGCGTCACATACCGCGGCCGGCGGGCGTGCGCGCGCGCGGCGGCGGGGTGGGATTTTATGTTAAGCGCGGTTTAAACGCGCGAGTGTGCCCGCATCCCGCCGCACCGCAGGTCGAACAAATGTGGCTCAACCTTTGCCTAAATGGTGCGAGGGTAGCTGTTGGCACCGCATATTGCCCGCCTTGGCTTGACGTCGAACTTTTTATCGATGCCCTTAGCGCATCGGTCAGCTCGTTTTCTAAATGCGATTACATAGTGCTACTGGGCGACTTTAACATTAATATAATTTGTTCAAATGACACAAAGACTAAGAAAATATCAGACTTTTTCAAATGTTTTAACTTAACACAGCATATTAAAGATCCAACACATTTTACAGATCATAACAGTACACTTATTGATATCATTTGCACCGATGCGCCGGTTTCTCATACAAGCGTAAATTATATCCCGGACTTGAGTTCACATGCATTTATCACTGGTGAAATTGACATAAGACTGGCACGGCCCCGGCCGCAGACCATTACATATAGACCAATTAAGGACATTAATATGGATGAATTTAATCAAGATTTAAATGCCATTCCGTGGGAAAGTATTTTATCCATAGGTGATGTTAGCGAAATGGTCAACACTTTCAATACCTACCTTATTGCTCTGTACGACGCCCACGCCCCCCTTAAGACTATTTACACTAAGTCCCGTGGCTGTCCTTGGATCACACACACGGTGAAAGAGATGATGCGCCTTCGTGACAAGGCACACGCTAGGTATCGAAAGACGAGGTTAC
>BHDV01028664.1:40479-60495 GCA_005406045.1 Adoxophyes honmai
CTAATTTATGTACTTTAGATAAGTTAATTGTTATGTCTGTGTCAAATTGTTGTCAATAAATGTCTTTCTTTCTTTCTTTCTTTCTAGATATCACGCCTGTTTTTCCAAATGGGGTAGGCAGATCAGGCCATATCCGAGACATAGCCATGACTCTTTCACGTTTCGTAGCCACTTCGAGCGCATCTTTTAGATATTTAGTTTAGAGATACAATAGTGACTGTTAGGAGTTGGACTGTTGGAGTAAAAACATAAACCATTAATAAATAGTAGGTCAACTCGTGACCACGGTCACTGTAACGCGGCCGAAACGCCGAGAAGGCAAATAAAATCGTGATTAAGTCCCGCGTACATAAATATAAATAGTAGGTGTCGTAAGAGTCGACTCTGGGAAAGGGTTAGTGTATTGTGGGCGATGGGCTAGCAACCTGTCACTGCAACATCACGTTCAACCATCTGGTTACCCTGAAATTGCTAAACGTGGTACTGGATTTTTGAATTCATGTGCTCTGCCTACCCCTCTTGGGAATACAGGCGTGAGAATATGTATGTAAGTATGAATAAATAAGCAGTAAGGTGTCACAACAATAATTCTTTCTTACAAGAAAACTTTCATACAGGGATCGTTACCGGTATTACTAAAAACTTAAATATCTCCTTTAATTTGGAATTTTAGCTTGGTATTCCTAGATAGTATTTAGGTAAACCTACAAAAGTACGACATTAAATGAAAAAAATCCAATAACATACTAAAACAACTGAGATACCGAAATTAAATACCGGTTTAAATGTATGAAAATAATACCGGTATTCGATCCCTGCTTTCATACATGCATACATACTACAATCACTCCTGTATTCCCAAACGGGGCAGGCAGAGCACATAAAACGCTACATAGACAAAACGAAGGCTATTTCATGTTTTGTGGGCACTTCTAACATAATATTTTTTTTAGGTTTTGAGATGGCGAAAAAAATAATATTATAATAGAAGTTTTTTTGCATTAGCAAATTTTGGGAAACAGAGAAAACTTACTGATTGAGACCGACAAAAAGAGTACTGACTGCGTTTCGACTTTATGACGTTTCGTGTGCTCTGCCTACCCCATTCATAAACACTGACATTTTTTTTGAAGAATAGCGCTCAGAAATTTAAGAAAGAAAAAAAAATGTTTAAGGCAACTCTTTTGTAAACTTCTCAGGTACACAGAACAGAGGTGAGTTTCGGACAACTAATATACAGGACGTTACAAGTGAAATTTACCACCTGTCGCATTATCTTCCGACCACACGCCTAGACTTAATAGGATTCCTAGGCATTCTTAGGTCACGACAGGTAAACTAGTTCTTCTGACGCTGCGTATGTTTTGCCTTTCTCGTAGTAGAAGAATAAATTTGTTATTTCGGGCGTTTGTTTCCGAGGTTGCTACGAGTATTGACAAACTATGTACGCTTAAGGTAATTTATTTTGTGTTTTATCGAAAAAGTTTGTATAAATGTATACATTGCATACTACATACATTGCATAATGGGGTAGCTAGAGTGCACGAAAACCTAGTGCATAGAAAAAACCACGACTTCAGTTTAAAAGAGATCCCTTAAAGGATATCTCCACACTTAATACTTTAAAAACTTGCTTGTATTTTTCGTGTTTTTTGTATATTAATGTACATTTATATATTTAACCTCGTCGCAGTGAGCAACTGGCTAGTAGCTTACTCAATTAAATCATCTTCTTTAGAATCAAACGTCAAAATGGTCGTATAAAACTAGTTCATAAATTTACGTTCTACAGTAACTTCTTAAAAAATATCTCAACCCATTTCCATTCAAACACAAAACACCCTTCACCAACCTTACCCCATTACAACTTTGTCACAATGACGCCTCTACGTGACTTACAGTGCCACTTACTAGAAAAAGAAAATCGTGATCTCCAAAGGTTCCCGTGGGTAAGTAATAAATAAAATTAGGGCAAATGGAAGGGCACCGACACTTGCTAATAGGGTTTTCCGTTGCAACCTTTAAAGGTCTCATTGACGTCTTTATTCGTTTTATTGTGCTCCCAATCTAACACAGGGTGTTATTAAAACCCTGTACTATATACCTCTCTAGTTTTTCCGGGATTGTCGTAAGAGGCGTCTAAGGAATAAGGTTTAGGTACGATTTAGGCGGCAGGCTAGCAACCTGTCACTATTTTACCTCTTCCATCAGTTTTTGAACCTAGCTAGAAGCCATTTTTGTAACTAAATAATATAACGTTTTTTATGCTCTGCTTACCCCGTTTGGGAAAATAGGCAAAACTCTAATAAAAATATTGTACCTACCGGTCGTTAGTTAACTTACAAACCTTATAAAAACATTGAGCGAAAAGCAACAAAAATAGGTACCTGCGGTGACGTAATTTAAATTATGGCTACACTATGTATACCAATGCAGTAATATCATGTTAACTGACCACAACACAGCCAGCATCCGCACTATCTAAGCTTATCCTATTGCCACATCTCTTTGTGCATCCATGCTTTGTACCTATCATTGAATGTTAAATGCATTAGTAATATTGCATCGGTCTCTATGTTACAAACAGAACACAAAATCACGGTTGTGTTCCGAATGGAGATAAAGGCATAGGGAAATTATTTGTTTATTTTATGTTTTACTCGCACAAGTCGGTTTTGTCGTTCATCATAAAAAAAAATGAAAAAAATTAAGTACTAATGCAAAGAAAACGTGGAAAATTATAAAAAAATAGTAAAGTTTAAAATCAACTCGTTCACAATTCAAAAATTCACGTCTTAAATCGATATCAGGGCGTCTAGTGTGTTCAATTCGATGGTGCAGTCGTTAACGAATTCGTTTGCGAGTTGTCGCGGAATGTATGGAGACTTGTCGACCGTGGCAGTTGTGCAAACGTTCCGCTGGGGGCGCTGTCTCGCTCTCCATACAATTTCGCGATAACTTGCAAACGAATTCGTTAACGACTGCACCATCGAAATGAACACACTAGACGTACAGCTCAACATGCTTCGAGCTCGTTCGTGGCCCTTCATCTAGGAGCCGCGGCGGCTGCTGCTATACGCGCACTGCGCACGTCACCACTCTGCGCGAGTTAGAGTGCGCGAATTCAAGTTTGCCACCATTTTAGTCGTTCCTTGTACTTTGTACAAGTCTTTGAATATTTTTCAAAATCATCAGGCATTCAAATAGTCGTGGTTCTTTACGTAATTCACCATTTAGCCTCTTTTATAAAGAACGCTCGTATATTAATGCATTTTATTAGCAGTCACATAAATAACTGTTACTTGTAAAAAACAAACGCAAAATTCCCTTCAAGATAGCTACAACCATACAATTCTCCAATCAATTCCATAATAAAAGCATTGATGCAAAATGAATTGGCATCAGAGGCCAAAGTGCGTAGCGTAGCAGTCTTCCAGTAATTTCCCGTGGGATAACTCGTTAGAGCGCGGAACAAAGGTGGAGCGAAAATGAAAACTGACTAGTGTGTTAACATGGGAAAATATGGAGTATTGGGACGTACTCGACTTAGGTATTAATACATGGAATCATGGGTTACTCTTTCTGGTAACGTTTCGTTTCCCCGTGTGGTGCCGAGTATAGCACCTCCCCCTTTCTTCCCGTGGGTGTCGTAAGAGTCGACTCTGGGAAAGGGTTGCTGTATTGTGGGCGATGGGCTAGCAACCTGTCACCACAATATCACGTTTGACCATCTGGTTACCCTGAATTTGCTTAACGTGGCACTGGATGTTTGAATTCATGTGCTCTGCTTACCCCTCATGGGAATACAGGCGTGAGAATATGTATGTATCTTTGTATTGGCCATCTACCCTGTGTGTATGTGTACCTACATTGTGCCGTTCACCGCACACTGCATGCGGTTACCACAACAGCCTAAAGAACAAGGTAATCAGGAGCGTTCGGCGAGCAACAGCTGTCACAACCTGACTAGGTGACTGTGGTCAGCGGACAGTCTAATGTAGACGACGTTCATTGATCCATTTAGCTTGGACATGTGCAGCGACTGCATTATGTGAACAACTCAATGTACCTACTTAATTGTCGCTTCATACTTCGCTAGACAAACCACACACCAACCTTCCACCGATGAGACGTGCTGCCTACTTTTACTGATATCCGTACCAATATATAAATGTGAAAGTGTGTTTGTTTGTTTGTTTGTCCGTCTTTCACGGCTAAACGGAGCGATGGATTGACGTGATTTTTTAGGTAGAGATAGTTTAGGCATGGAGAGTGACATAGGCTACATTTTGTCTCTTTAAAACCCCCCATTTCCCTAAAGTGAGGAGTGGAAGTTTTTAATGTAGAAAGCTATAAATTTGGTATGTGTGCGGAAGAGATTCCGTGATACCCCGAATTTAACGCGAGCGGAGCCGCGGGCAAAATCTAGTTATTACATAAATACGTACATACCTACAATTACGCCTGTTTTTAAAATGGGGTAGGCAGAGCAAACGAAACGTGACGTAGATAAACCACGCTGCTGACTACATACAAATAACACAGATCACGCTATGCAGCCCCTTCTTCTTCAATTTTAGGTTTGCAAAGATGTAAGAGGTAGAATATTATAGTGACAGGTTGCTAGCCTGTCGCCTAAAGTTTACCTAAACCTATTTCCTTAGTCGCCTCTTACGACATCCACGTAAGAAATGGAGAGGTGTTATTCTATCCCGGCATCACACTGATATTATTAAACGGTTTTATTCACCCCATAACATGATAACCTAAAGCAGCCAATCGAAACTAAACCTCAGTCCAAACAGTCGTTAATAACGAAAGATACAACAATGGAGATGTTTAGTAAACCGAACATAAACCTGGTAAATAATGAAAACCAAACGACCATTGTTTAAGTTCAAGTTGTGTCGTAAATTGTCGTCGTAACGCAACGACTCCCTATCTATTATTTCTAGCGACGAGTCGAGGTACAAGTTGATACTTGTCGACATCCGTAGTAGTATAGTACTAGCCGTCGCGTCTTGTCGGAACGACATGTCGTTGCATCGGTGCAGCAATTCTGATTGTCAAAGGGCAGCGCGGACGACAGACTTTTTGCGCGTCGTGTGCGTTGCTGAGTATAATTCCATAGGTTCTATTTTCGCAGACTAAATGATCTGTCGCGGATAGTCTGTCGTCTGAGCAGGGTCTAAGCGACAGTTTTGTAAATATACTTACTTACATTACATATATTACGTCTGTATTCTCAAATGGTATAGCCAGAGTAGGCAGAGTATACGCAACGCTACAAAGCCAAAACCATGGCTATTTCGTTATATTAAAGCCAAGCATAATTTTAGTTATAACAGTGACAAGTTGCTAGCCCGTCACCTACAGTATAGTCGCCTCTCACGACATCTACGGAAGAAATGGGGAGATGCTATTTCAAATCCAATACCACATGGGCAATTATTTATTTAAGTGTCAAATTCATAAATTGATTGCATTAATACCAGTAGCGTAGTATGTATGTGTACGTGTGGTGTCGGGGTTAAGGCGAGATCTTTCTACTTCCTTAGATATCCTAAAATTAGGCACCCGGCTACCAACTAGTCACTAACATACATCTTTCATCTAGTTTTAAACCTACAAACTGTCCTAAACGTGACCATGTAAGTACCAGTAGTGTCGCAACGATAATATAAGTTGAAACCCGACGACTTGTTGCAACAGCAGACGACATGTTATGTCGTCTGCTGTTGCAACAAGTCGTCGGGTTTCAACTTGCATTTTAAGGGTGGCGGTAAAGCTTAACAGGGAAGCCTGGTGTTTCGTCACTCAAGCAATGAACAATTTTGTTTTGCGTAAAATATCATATTGATTTACATACTCACATCTATATTCCCAAATGGGGTAGGCAGAGCATGCGAAGCGCTTCATAGATAAAGCCACGCCATCACGCTTCGTAGCCACTTTTAGCACGACTTTCAAGTAGGTACCAAGTTGGAGAAAAGATGTAGTATATTCTGCCACTTATTGCTGTTAAATAAAAACTAAATACTGGTTTTAATACAAAACTTACTTAATTCGTCGTATTAAAAGTAAGTTTAGTAACACCTTCACCAGAATAGAATAATGTTGCAATATCTGTCGACTCTTTTATGTTGGGATTTGAAGAGTAAATTTTCAACCATTTTCTGAATTATTTTGAACACAACACATTTCGATGGATGATGCCTAATCTGGTTTGTCACATTGGAATTCGTAACATGAAATAAAATATTGACTATTCACTCTTGATTGAAAATTTATTCGGATTTTTGCGCCTCATATTTATTGTTTCAATTTGCTTTTTGATTTCAAATTTATTTGACACAAGATAAACTGATTTCAATCTCTGTTTTGTTCAGAAAGCATCATTTTTCATGTCTATTAAATTTAAATGTGTTTTGTTTGTTAATTTGTCATCTTCAAAATTGAACTAACTGTTAAAAAATCACTCTAGGTTGAGGCATGTGCCAGCGCCAATTTTTAGTACAATTTTAGCTTTAAAGTTATATAATAGAGGTAAAATATTGACTGCATAATATAACCTGCCGCCTAAAGTACACTTTTACAATTCACATTATTCTTTTACTCGCCTCTTACTCTTAGGTACTACATGTACCTACAGACGTAACAGAAAAATCAGAAAAGTCATACTTTTACATTAAAGTGTCCTACTTCTGGGCAAAGGCTTCTCTCTCTTTTCAGTGAACTATCAGATAGAGAGCGGTCATCCAAAAGGCGTTCTGACCTCGGCGGTCAAGTATGCACAAAGCTCGCAAAAATGGCTGCTTGGACGCTTGATTGCGTTACTACTCTCTGTCTGATTGGTTACTTAACCCTCACAACTCTTCGTCGAACATGATATTAAGCTAGTCCTCAGTGTAAGCAACCAAGTCATCTCACCATACTTCTCTGTTTCTCTCGACGCCGCTGGCCATTCTCTGATACCCACCTAGTGGCTGTTATGTACCTACGCACATACATACATACATATTCTCACGCCTGTATTCCCAAGAGGGGTAGGCAGAGCACATGGATTAAAAAAATCCAGTGCCACATTTAGCAATTTAACCTACGCACACCTGAAATAAAAGTTCACTCAGAAAAAATACTTACGATTTACTTACCACCACTGACTTCAAAATCATGGTTGTTTCATTTTTGAACTCCTTTGTGTCTCTGTTTTTCTGCGAAACTGCCAATAAAATTGCCGTCATAGTTTTTAAAATGATACGGTTTTGTTTAAAACAAGACTTGGCTTAAATCAGTGTCTGCCTTAATTGCAATTTGATAGAAACCCATCTGTCAAGGTTTTCCTACTTTACGTATTGAAGAGAGTACAAAATATTTGATGTTACATGTTATCATTGGTTTTTAGGTATCTACTGCATCTTTATTTAAGTGTATTGCGTTTAGAAAGAACAGACGCCTTAGAGAACAACGTTTTATATTTTTTTATATATTACAAGATTTTTGCATCATAATTTCTAAATACCAATTTTCTCGCGGACACTAACAAAGGCAATGTTGGGATGCGTCTAAATTGTAAAGATGTCCCGTCAGATAAATGGGAACGCCATTCATCAGCTTTTCCTTACATAGTTGCGTCGTCAGTCATTTTGGCGGCGACTTTTGAGAATGCTTTTCGCCAGATTCGGGTCAGGTCAATAGGGTGTTGGAAAAATACGATTGAGGTAATTTGAATTTTTGCAAGATTCGTTGTGATGTCAAAAATAAAGGATGTTGTGACGTCCGTTTGTCATTTCTTTTTACTTATATTTTTTACTTTCAATTTTGTGATCTAGTTTGGTTTTTTTTTGTCTGTCGGCAGTTGTTGAATGTGTTTGGATTGATATCTTGTTATTTGTAAGCATTTTTGAAGTTGAAATAAAACAAATGTAATATTATAGTTTTTATATTAAATCGTCATTTTTACAAAGAAATTATTCACATGAAAATCGATACAGATATAATTTTGATATTAATACTCGACAAGGGTTTAGAGACAAAAGATGTTAGACATCGTTTAATATCCGTCAATAATTACATTATTTACAGTAATTTACACTATAATACACACATTGACATTTTACCAGAACCAAAAACAGCACAGGTCATAAAACCGGAAATCTAATATTCGAATACAAATCACAGCCAGTCAAAACAAACCAAGACCATTGAAATCTGGACTACAGAATATATCAAAGTACAGGATTATGTTTATTAATTTACGATTATGTATCATTCACATGATCAAGCATTTCTGGCAGCACATTATATGCCACCATATTGCCAAAACCACCTTTGGGTTCTTTTTTGGTTACAATAGCTATAATCTCTTCCTCGGGAGGTGGTGGTGGCAAATCAACACTTTCTTCCAATACTGCTGGTATATCATCTACACTAAGTACTACTTCCCTATTGTCAATTTCGATCCTATTACGCTCTACTACTGAATTATCCTCCATTATACTATACAAGTTTTCGGATTTACCTTTAGTATACATATGTCAGGAGTTCATGTAGAATGGATCATTTAGGTGAACCTCATCGTTAACTGTATTGCTTTTTTGAGACCACTGTTTCTGTTGATGCTTTATCCTGTATATTATTTCATCGTGTATCACGCCAAAACACATAGCGGTTAAAGCAAGACCAGTCAGAGTATAAGCTGAACAAAACCACAACGTAGTAGTGTTAATAGTATAGTACCTGATCCCGTGGATTGTGGTATAGTTCATGCCAGGGAAAATGTTCCCAAAACCGATAGTACTTAAAGCCATGAAACAGAAATAGAACCCGTCTACGATTCCCATGTGGTCTAACTTAAAGAGAACTATAGCTCCAATGGCGATATATATAAAAATAGCCGTAAGACAAAGCAAAACCGGAGCTAGTATACTCAAACCGTGCATAGACAGTTTAGAATCTGTATCAGGCCAGCTTATAACGTCATCTTTGACTGTACTAGTTGTCGGTCTTTCTGAAACAGAGGAGTCTTTTTGGCTGTCTGCTTTTAAGACGTAGCATTCCTCTGTCGGAGTTTTACTTGTGTTCTGGCTATTGAGCATTTCTTCTTGTTGCCTTTTTAGTTTCATTCTTCTTTCTTTTTCCGCCATTCTTCTTTCGTCGTAGCAGCAGTAGCCGCAGTTTGAGCACAGGCAGCAGCACAGAGCTCTGCTGAAGACGCTGCGGGCCATTTTAGAAAGAAGAGAGCCGACGTTGGAGAGGTATACGAGTGTGAGTGGGATGCCAATAAGTGCATAGACGACGGTGACGCCTTTCCCCAAGATAGTCTTAGGCGCGATGTTGCCATAGCCTGAAAAAAAAGTAATTATTTTATGTGGTGACACTCACTCTGGATTGATAATAATTATAATGAAATGAATAATTTTGACGTCGTATTTTTGACGTTTTATTGGCTTATGTGTGAATTGTCGAATTATAATAAAAAAAAGTTTGATAATACACTATATTTCTAATTTTTAAATAACGTTTAAATTGTTACTCAATTGGACAAAGTTCGTCATTATTAGGTACACCTGTTTGTTAATTTGTGATCAAAAAGATTGGGTATATTATACACTTACCAATTGTTGTAAGAACAGTCAAAGAGTAGAAAAAAGCCAGCGCCAGATTCCATTCGTGTTCCTCATAATGGTTGGTGAGCTCGGACCCACCAAACTCACCCAACGCCATCTCTCTGTAGCTCACGCCATACTGCGACGCCATTTCTGTGGTCACCCTTTGGACGAGCTCATTTTGAAACTTTAGTATCTCCTGTGCCGCCAGGCGAGTCCAATTCTCTCTATACAGAATGTTCAAAGACACAGTGATCTCCCAAATATTTTCAACTGCTTTACTCCTCGCTTCCCAGAAGTAATTAGCAGAAACGGTCATGTTATAATTATCTTCATCTGATTCCCTCTTATTGGTTGTATTATGGTCCTTATGACTAAGTTTCTGTCTATCTGGCAGTATCCGAGGCCTGGCCGGCATTTCAGCACCCCCTTCTATAGCTAGGAATATGAACGAACCCAGAAATATGTATGCTAATAGAACGGAAAATATAACGAAATTCGTCAGGGATCCAATGAAGAACTGTTTTCTTCTATACTTCGTCGTCTTGAAACAAAAACAGCAAACTACTTTTTGTCTGGAAGTTTGTGCTTTCTTTCTGCTATTAGATGCCATCGAGTCGCCATCTTGGCATCTGTCCAAAGGGATCCCCCCATTTAGGGAAGGCTTTGCCAACGTATATTGTTCGAACCGGCTGATCGCTTCTTTATCCAGTACTATGTGATCTATGTCCATTTTCGGAATTGTTATCTTTTACCTTCACTTAGTGACGTCATTATCCCTCAGCCCGTTCTATCTGAAACAATGAGAAATTGTTTGTTAGTATAATGACAGTATTTTTCCGTCGCACCTTCCTAAGTGGGGAGTCATTTTTCAAAGTGCTTTTAGGGGTAACGGTATAGATGACGAATGACTAGCAATGGCACAGTAAACGGATGATTAATGATAGGAAATGTTGTCTTGCAAGGATTGCATTATTAAATTTGTTTGAGGAAATATTTATTTTCCTTTTCAATAACGCGATTTATATTCATTCCGGAAACCGTCGCCTTGACCTAGTTTTGCCAGAAAATGTTATTAATAACTCAAAATCATAGGAAAAGTAATTTAGCTAGAGCAGATTTACAAATTATGAGAAGACGTGTTAAATTGACAACTGACGTTGAAATCAATATCAATAACAGTAACGCGGAAGTCAATATTATACGTAATAAATATTTTTTTGCGTCACGTCGTCGGAGTATCGAACATTCGGAATTTCCTATAACGATTCCATCAAAAGATTTTCCGCGCGTCAATAATCTATTTCCCCGTCACAGATGCTTTTTTGTTTTCACGCAATGCGTTAATCCAGAGACGACCTTATTATCGACTTTATCTCTATAATTTATGATACTATTATGGTTAGTGATGGTAAGTTTCATAAAGGGAAACCCACGTAATAAAGATCAAAGATTTAAAAGCTAGGCGTTTTATTTTTCAGAATCTAGAAGTGTTATTAAAACACAAGCAGCGCCTATCGTGGAAGGCTTTCACATACATACATACATACATATACTCACGCCTGTATTCCCAAGCGGGGTAGGCAGAGCACGTGAATTCGAAAATCCAGTGCCACGTTTAGCAATTTCAGGGTAACCAGATGGTCAAACGTGATATTGCAGTGACAGGTTGCTAGCCCATGGCCCACAATACACTAACCCTTTCCCATAGTCGACTCTTACGACACCCACGGGAAGAAAGGGGGAGGTGCTATTCTAACCCGGCACCACACGGGTAGAATAAGGCTTTCACACCTTTTTACAAATTGAAATAGATAATAAAACATGCTGAGCGACAAAATGTAAATATTCATAACACATTTATCACATTTTGCTTTCAAGTAGAAGCTTAATTAACTTTGTGTCAGATTATGTAAAAAACGAACTCTATCAAACGGCAAAAATATCCCCCTGTGAAATGGATCCGCCGTGTGTAACTCAGTTGTCAAAGTAATAATTTAAGAGCCACCAAATTAAAATACAAAAATACCCCTCTTCCTTTTCGTGCCTTCTAGCTATTCATAAAAATTAGCGAATTCCTAGTGCCTCTTTACGTGAAACCAAAGAATTCTCATATCGCGACATCAAATATTACGAGTTTAGTCAAATCAGTTACGCGTGGCGAAGTTCGATTCCTTTTAGGGTTGACTCGTGCTTGCCATGCCATGTATCAAATGATATTGTATAAATTCTCAGCTCCAAGGTTGACGAAAGAAGTCTAAATCACATTCGATCTTATTACGTGTTGAAGAAAGCTTCGTTTTTGTCAGAAGTTGCGTTATCTACCGTGATATTTTACATACGTCTAATGTCATTATGAATTTAATCAACCGAGTCACAAAATACATACAATCACGCCTGTTTTCCCAAATGGGGTAGGCAGAGCACACAAACCAATACATAGACCATATTCATGGCTATTTCACGATTTGTAGCCACTTCCAGTATAACCTTGAAGACAACAAAGCAAATCTAGACGCAACCGCTTGAAAGATTCTGATCCCAAAATTGAAACTCACACAAATAATTGTAACGCGTCAGCCTCTGAAACATTTTTATCAGCCATCGAAGTCAGGACGATCAGTTTGAATTATTCATGGCATTTCAGGGCGTGTTTTCATATGGATCCCTTTGTTGATTTGAGTCGAGTTGATGCTTCTTAAGTCTTTGAGCTTTGCGAACTCGCTACAAATGATACACACTCCGACAATTCGAAAAGTTCAATGGAAAAGTTAACGGATTATTTAAAAATAATGGAAGAAATACTAAATAGAATGCAAGTTCCTTGCGATTTAGAAAAGCACTTCTCCAAGAAACGGACGACGAAGGTATTTTTTAAGATAAAGGTATGTTTTAGTCGATGACTTAACAACCTATCACAGTTTTACCTTTACGTAACTTGATATCTAAATAATGCTGGCTATGTTATGTCCTAGTTCCGTGCGATTTCAGGTTTAGAATAACACCTCTCCATTTGTTACGTGGATGTCGTAAGAGGCGACTAAGGAAATAGGTTAATATTTTAGACGACAGGCTAGCAACATAATTATCAATATAATACCTGCCGAATCAAAACCTAAAAAATAAGCTAGAAGTGGCCATGAAACGTGATAGTCATGGTTTTGTCTGTTAAGCGTTTCACGTGCTCTGCCTACCCCATTTGGGACTTCTGGCTTGATGTATGTATGTATGTTATGTCCCAAGTCTGTAACAAAAAGATAAACCGCAATTGAAATTTTCTAGAATCTCGGAGTTGATTTTTTTTTTGTTTATTCGCTTTCTGCACACGTACCGAGGGTTCGATTTTTCGCACAGGAGGAAAGTAGGCGGCGCGTCATGAATAAAAAAAATATTTTTCTCATTTGCTACCTTGAATTCACATCTTATAAGCGATCGGTGGGAAAATTGATACGTTTCGCGTCGGGGCACGGTTTTTGCGATCGCATTAGCACGTTGGCAATGGGCCGGCTATACAACCCGAATCCTATGTGGTGTCAGGTTTAGACAACTTTCCTCTTTTCTCCCGTGGGTAGCGAAAGAGGTGACTAGGGCAACGAGGTTTAGGTTAGGCCTAGACCTGTAGGCGACATGCTTGCAACTTACATAACGTAGGTACAGTATTCTCAAGAAAATAAGTCACATCGGCTGTTACCGTCTGCGCCGAGCAGCGCAGAACGATATCCGAGAGTAGCCGAACGAGTAATTTATCTATATTAAACTTTATTTACAAACGGTCTGGGCACAATTTTGCTTGATATGCACACGCTTTTTTCGGCTACTCGACGCATTTGGCGCTGGAGTGCTAGACATCTGTCAAAGGTCATCTGTCTGAGATTTCAATCAATAACCAATCACAACGCAAGTGTTCAGCGCCTGAAAAAATCTCTTTTATCATTGGTAGATCAAAGTTTCCCGGATCACAAAACTGGTCTATAGCGCCGGTATATCCTGAAGCATTCTTAGTTCGGTAATAATGTACATCACGTGTAATTTTCGAACTGCAAGACAGAGCACACGAAAAGCTACACAGACAAAACAATGACCATTTCATGTTTTTTTTTTTTCTATTTTGAGTTTGTAGGTAGGTATAATATTGATAGGTTGCTAGCCTGACGCCTAAAATACACCTTAACCTACTTCCTTAGTTGCCTCTTACAGGTGTTAGGGTAGTGGAACCAAAAGTTGAACGATTAAGCGACTACCACTCTTTGAACTTTTTTTTCGCAGTGTTGTAAGTCATGTATGACAGTGATATTTTTTTTGTAACACTAAACACATAGTCGACTTTGCATTTCACTACTTCAAACCCATGTATTACATACAAACGAATAAATAAAAAATATTTTTGCGCAAACTAGGCAAAATGCCCTAAAGTTGAACGATGTGCCCTATTTATGAACGAATTGACCCAAAAGATGAACTAGTATTTTGATAGTAAAGTAATAGGAAATATAATTGTATATGAAGCGTTTCGTATGCTCAGCCATCTACATTTAAGAATACAGGTATTATGTATGTAATAGTATGTATGTATGTTAAATGTTGTAACTTATTTTTCAAAAATAATTATTGGAATATTACCTTGATAAAAATGTTCATATGGATGCCCTGCTCCAAACGTGAACGACAAAATTTTTGTAGTTCAAGTTATGGCAAAGAAATCTACAGGGTTATTTGTAAATCACTGACACCCTTTTAACCCTGTATTCCTACCACTTAAACGAATGTTTTTTGTTTTACGGTTTTTGTCATAACTCAATATTTATCGAGTAGTAACGTTTTGAAAATTTGAGACTCACTCTGTTTCATTCAATACTCTGTACCGCAACACTGGCGGTACCTTTGACTGTCGGCGTGCCGGCTTGTAGGTACGCATTCCCGCCTCGCTGTCCCTTAAAAACATGCCGTGCGGCTCATTTAAAGTTTGTGATGTCCTTGTCTTGCGAGATTCGGCGTATTTTAGTGTGTACCTGTTGTGTACGTGTTGTGGTAAAAAACAGAGTACGAAAATTTTGTACAAGGATTTATTAATTATTATTTATTAGTATGAAAAAAAAACTGACCAATTTTAAAAAGTCGTAAAACAAAAAACGTTTGTTTATGTGATAGGAATTTAGGGTTAAGAGGGTGTCAGTGATTTACAAATAACCCTGTATAAGATAAACCAATTTCATTAGTTCAATGTTCATCTACTGAAATAGAAACCAAAAGTTGAACTAGTAAAATTACTAGTTCAACTTTTGGGCGTGAAATAATAGTTGAACAGTCGCGATTCCCATACAACAAAAATATCGAATTTCTTTGCCATAACATCAAAATACTTTGTTCAACTTTTGGTTAACCCTTAGGTGCATGATTTAATTTTTTTTTACGAAAAAAATATATGTGGTTGGAAAACATGGGTGAATTTCAGGAAAAATAGTTAAAAAAATCGTTATCATTTTTGTGTACATTTTTTTTTACGAAAACACTTTATATCATTTTTGATACTCCATGGAGCAAGCACTAAAAAAATATGTTCTAACATAATTAGTCAATAAAAAATCAACTTCAAAAATTGAATCTAAACAATCGCAAAACATTAGTTACAAATGGAATTCATGTTTTTGTGTGTTTATAGGTATATACGGATCTTGTGAACTTGTCGATGGCCTGTCCTCGTTTAATAAAATGAGGATCTGGGAAACTTAGTTAAACCAGGTTTTTCTATAAAATTTAATTCTTGTGCTATACTTGTAGGTTCTTCTGTTGTCTCTTCTTCCTCGAGAATTGTTTGCAGTTCTTCGAGAGATTAATAAAACTCCAGATCATCTCCTTCAGACTCGGCATTGTCTTCCGATATTTTTCCACCTTCTAACTGAATCAACAGTGCTTCTACGTCCTTTTCTAAAACAAACCCTATGTGATGATGGTGGGCATGTAATAAGCTTTTATTAACATGCCCACAATACTTGCTAAATATTGATAAAGTATAAAAAAACTCAAAAAAATTCTATAAACCATCTAGTACAAAAAGTAAGCGTAGTGCATGGAGTATCATTATTGACATTACAAAAAAAGACGTCATCGCATGGAGTATCAATTTCGACACCAACTGAAAACTCAAAAAAACTATTGATTTACAGAAATCTCACAAAAACTTGTATAATGCCCAATAAATATAAATACTAACCTTTCTTATACATATTTTTCCGATTGGAAATATTTCATGAACTGCCAGATAAAAAAAAATGAAAACTTGCAATTTCAACTTTTGCAAAAAGTAGCCGCACAATTCAAACTTTTGACACTTAGTATAAAAATGGCTGTACTAAGGTTGACAGTTCATTTTTTTCTTTGAAGTATATGAGCAAAGGTAACCAAATACTGGTATTAGAACGAGGTGAGAAAGAATAAAAATATTTTAGAGTGGTGAAAAGACATGGTATCATTTTTGATACCGTATGCACCTAAGGGTTAAAAAATCTACGGCAATTATACAATTAATTTGAGCCATAATCGGTGAGTCTATCTTTTTCGTGTGATTTTATAAACGCATTTGTAAAAATACCACTTTGCCCGATAGTTGAACGCCGTTCAACTATTAGCTCATACCTCTGATTTTGGAACCATTACTTGAACAGGAGATTACTCGTTAAATAATACAAAAAAAACCATTTTGTTTATTTACAATAATATTAAAGATATAGTCGAGAATATATACCAAGCATAAAAATGTTAATCAATGCATTATTCAATTTGATATGCAATTAAAAGCTTAAAATGTGAGGCTCGTTTCTTAATAAGGATTCCATACAACTGGCACTTTTGACCGGAATCCGAGACGCGAAGATCGCTCACGTTCACGTCCGTGATGTAACTTTTCTTGAATTATGTTTTTCACCTCGGCAAAGTGTTGCTGCATTATGAAAAAATATTTTTTGGCGTATAAAATGTGCCACTATTTAATTAAGGCCAAACGTTCAACTTTAGGGGGGTGTTCATCTTTTGGTTCCACTACCCTATTCTATACTAGAGACCGATAGGTACTTAAAAGATGGTAAACAATCTTGACGTGTCTTTTTATTTAAACACACACTTTATAAATCAAAATCTTTACATTTTACAATTTAGGTATGAAAAAATCATTTACTTTCATAATTGAATTGTATATTGTAACGATTTTCATTTTTAGACTGTGTATTTCAATAAAAAGACATGTCAAGATTGTTTACCATCTTTTAAGTACCTATCGGTCTATAGTATAAACCCGACAATTTTTAGAATTCTTACCATCTGATAAAATAAAGGTAAACACTGCCATTCTGGCTTCAGAATCTTAAAAAAGCCAATACTCCCTAACAAACAACGTAAAAATACCCTACCGAGAAAATCTTCAAAAACTTCGCACACTCCGTGAATCATTCCAGAGTTGTTTGCGTAGATTTAAAAAATCATGCCCTTGTTTTGCTTGTGTTGCCCCTTCAAAATGGCGTCCGTTGTCAATAGGTACCTAATATTCGGGACCCTTTTCAAGTAGTCGACGGGGCAGGACATAATATACGACGAAACACCGGACCGTGTCTTGGCACCTGAACAAAGAACCCGGAACGCCGAAGGGCGTATCTTTGTAGACAACGTGCGGCACTTAGTTCCTTTTGGCTTCGCGGATGTTACCTGTCAGTGCATTGATCTTGAACGTATAGATGACTTGGTTACGTTAGTTGTGTAATGGGAATGAAAGGATGTTTAAGTAATTTCTAGTGGTCAGGTTGAACGTTTTTGTAAATTGAGATAGGTTGGAAACCCGTGAAGTGTTGGGTTTAGAATAACACCTCTGCTTTTCTTCCGTGGATGTCGTAAGAGGCAACTTGGGATAAATAGATTTAGGTATACTGAACGGAAGACTAGCATCTTGTCACTATTGTCCCTATAAACTTTTAGATCCTAAAAAATGCTAGTAAACTTTGTGAAACGTGAAATAATTATGTTTTTTTACTATGCAACGCTTCGTATGCTCTGCCTACCCATTTGGGAATACATTCGTTATGCACGTATGTAAGTATATTTAATTTCGTCTGTTTCGAGAGCTTTACAGTCGCCGTTTTTGTAGACGACATAACCTCAGGAACTCGCGAAGTTCAACTCAATCAAGCTAGAACAAAGGATTTCATAAAAGCAAATGAAATATCTAGGTGTCGGAGATTTGACGGTGAGGACAAATGACCTGCGTTTATCAAAAGTGCACAGCGCTCTCATATTTTCCCTAATTAGGTAAATTATTCGGATCATTTCATCTGCTGGCTGGCTTACAGTGCTCTAGAGTTTTTTTTGTGTTATTTTTACTCTGTACTAGCTGGCATCAACCGTAAATTTTAACTTTGTACAACGGTCCTTTTTTGTCTTAGTATTTCAGTGCCGTTTTGCCGTTTTTTTAATTCCTTGTAACTTTATCGATTGATCAAATCTGAGTCATAGAATAAAGTTTACTCTTTGAAAAACGTCAACTCAAAGTCACACTCATTTATTTTAAATAAAAAAAATACATGTCGTCTAAAATCATCAAATAAAATGTAACAAAATTTGAGAAACTATGAACGTGTAGATAAGGCTTAAGAATCTGCATTTTAATTTAAATACCTGAGTAAATTAATTTTTATGTCACTAAGATTTTTGTCTAATCATTATAAGATATCCCGAATGGAAAATCGAGTATGAATCTCAAATGTTAAGACAATTTGATTGACAAGATCGTTACTAATGTTACGCCATCGAGAAAACTTGTCTTACGATGGCACTCAAATCATCATTCAATTATTATTATTTAAATTACTGTATTTTTCATATCTATTAATTTGGAACCTTAGTATTTTATCAAATGACGTGTACTGTCATCGACGTTCAAATTACCTTCCGGCTCTCGACCGTACAATGCCACAAAGCAAAATACAACAAAAAAATGGAATCCACAATTCATGAAACATATCACTTTACTGATTAATCTCGCATAATGCACTCCCAAACAAAATCCATCAAAAGTATTGAATGTTTGCAGCAAATGGCTTATACCCTTTCGGTTGGTTGACCGCATGCAATAAAGAGCAATGCGCAATCAATTGCATAACATAAAGCCGTGTTGTTGACGTTTTAAAGGATTGTGTTTATTCTATTTAAAAATTAATCAATGGGACTACTCCGTTGGTGTTTGGTTTTGGTAAAGGACAACATCATGAAGAAACGCAGTTACAAAGTAATTCAATGCTGTGTGTGAAATTTCTAGACCGCGCTGAGCCTCTAAACCCTTTCGGACTAATAGGAGAACTGTGCCGTCATTAAGGTTGGATACTAGTAGCAAAAAGTATAAGTGTTGTTTCTCTCTAGTGACGGGCTGAGAATAAACCTCTCTAATTCTTCATTGGCTGTCGTAAAAGATGACTAAGGAAATAAATAGCTTATGGTATAATTTAGAAGACAGGCTGGCAACCTATAGTTTTAGTAGCTTTCATCTTTAAACCTTAACATTATGCTAGAAGTAGCTACGGGACGTGAAATAGTAATGGTTATGTCTTTGTAGCGATTCGTATGCTCGGCTTTCCTCTTTTTGAGAATACAGGCGTTATGTATGTGTGTGTTTACGAGCTCGATGTGGATGTATCAAAATTATCACATTGCATGAAAAATTTGACAGTTCGTCGATAAATTTAGTTAGTTTCGTTAGAGAATAACACCACAAAAAGAAGTCGATTAGATTATTTTGTCTAGAATTAATAAGTCGTTATATCGAAATCAGCCCAACATGTTTCCGGCCAAGTCGTAACACATCATTGGGAGAAACACTTCTCTTACCGCGCGAGAACCAATGATTTATCGAATCAGGCATTACTTTTCTAACTTCTATTTTAATGAACTAATGAAAAATGGGATAGCGAAGTCAGCAGCAGTGTAAGAGTACCGTACCCGCTCCGAATTTCATTACGGCGTCAGTAATTTTTCAAGACGATAACGTCTGCCCCACATTAATGATGAGTTTTTGTGTTTGTAATAATGAACGATTTAATTGTACGGAACGAGCTACGGTTTATTACCGGAATTCTGGCAGCCATAAATTCTATAGCGGGTAGGCTTTAAGTTTCGTGTTGAAGAAAAGCTTAGGAATCTAACATACAGGGTAGTACAGATCTTCTTGTAGATTTGGACCGTATAAAAAATGGTTCAATTTTCTTTTTAGTCATAAAAAGAAAAAACATTCTTTTCTTAAAGCTATTTTGCTTTTTTTGCAGGTCACTCGAGAAAATGGTTGTTAACAATTTGATAAAGAATAAAAGTTCAGATTTATGTTTTAGGCCACGTTAGCAACTTGTCACTATTATACCTCTTTTCATGGGCGTAC
>BHDV01028664.1:60526-97860 GCA_005406045.1 Adoxophyes honmai
CCCTGGATAATGTTGACGACCCTGCAAATTAAATACTTATGTGGTACTGTTACCGAAAAAAATGTAGAAAACGAAAATTTTGCCATTTGTTTGCAATACAATATTTTTACAAATCTTGACTTGCAGCAGCGAGTCAAGCCAAGTGCAAGCAAAGGAACTGGCTAGCCAGCGCCGAGTGTAAAAGCCCTAACAGACGAGCAAATTTGGTTTGGTCCGAACCACGAACTTGGTTGGCTCCAAACCAAATTCGAACGTGTGTTCAGCGGTTGGCCAAACAAATGTTTTGTTGTTTGGTTTGGAGCCAACCAAGTTCGTGGTTCGGACCAAACCAAATTTCGTCGTCCGTTAGGGCTTTAATACTACACGAGTCGAACCCCTTGGTGCCACTTTTGACCCTTCTATAACTCAAAACCTCTTTAACGTAAGCACTTGAAACTAGGTGTGTTTAATTACTACTCATAAGGACATTTAGAAGCCCAAATTTCATAAAGCTCGCTCAAACGGTTATAATGATAATAAAAATAAAAAAGGGAAAAAGAAAATCCATATAATTTTTGTTTTAGTTGTTCTATTCTAACCTACTTCCTGACGACCCAAAGCGATGAAATTTGGAATCCAGCTACGTCATTGTGTTTTAGCGTAGGATAAAATCTAAAAGTAAACGAGTTAAAAAAAAGAGGGGGTTCACAAACACTTTTTTTTAATTATAGCGTTGGAACCGTTACAACGGTAGAAACAGATATAGGAAAGTATTTAATATACACGATAGTGTGTATTGAATGGGCAATGTACACTATTTATCTCCAACATTCAAGAGAATTAAGAAACTAGCATTATATTTTAAATTTAATTATAATAAAAGGGGGGCTTCCCATAGAAAAACGTGTTTTTTTGCTGTCTTTGGTATGGAACCCACCGTGCGCGAGTCAGACTCGCACTTGGCCGTTTTTTTTATTCTTTACTAATAAGTAGCTTATAAAAATCTGATTTGCCCCCCCCTGGCCCAGAACCTGGGTACGCCCTTGCCTCTTTTTATATTTGAAAATCAAATAATCCTCAAAGTGGCAATGAAACGTCAAAATATAAACGTGATTTTGATTATTTGGAAACAAAGGCGTACACCGTAACAGTAAACCTAACTTTTTTTAGTACTTCCAAAAATACTAATTTTCATCCTTCACCGGCCCAATAACTCACTCGTCCCTACTATGTCGTGCGAACAACATAGTGAGTCAACTTAATCATGATTTGCTTACACGCAATAAAGGCGCTTAACGGCCGCTTACACCGCTTGCTTTACGATCTGGTTATTATGAGCTGCATTCGCTGTCTTTGTACAGCATTTAGGCAGCTACAGTGGGTGTACTGGGTTCCAGTAAGTGTAATGTCTCATTCTGAGTTCTTACTACAAATGTGTTCTTATCATCTTCTGTACGGTGTCGGGTTTAATATAACACCTCTCCACTTCTTCCGTGGAAATCGTAAGAGGCGACTAAGGACATAGGTTAAGATACACTTTAGGCGACAGGCTAGCAACCTGTCACTATAGTATCTGCCACCTCGAAACGGCACACGAATTATTTTTACGTTTCAAGTCAGCCTTCAGCCATTTCAATTTCCAATAAAGAGTGATAGACTTATTATATCACATACATACATACATATTTTCATGCCTGTATTCCCAGGAGGGATAGGCAGAGCACATGAATTCAAAAATCCAGTGCCACGTTTAGCAAATGCAGGGTAACCAGATGGTCAAACGTGATATTGTGGTAACAGGTTGCTAGTCCATCGCCCACAATAGACCAACCTTTTCCCAGAGTCGACTCTTACGACACCCACGGGAAGAAAGGGGGAGGTGCTATTCTAACCCGGCACCACTTATTATATCAATACTTGCAAAATCACAACCGGGTGTTAGACCCATTCAAACAATAATTGGGTTACTGGACACTGAAAAGGAAAACCAACAATACTCACACAAACTAGCATTGCACGGTAATGAAAAATACCCATACAAAATTGCTCGCCACAAACAGAACAGTGCCAGAAGAATGATACCCATTCCGCAACGGTCTTGTAAGAACACAATACGACCGCTACATTGTTGCCAGTAACATTGTAGAGCAAGCAAATTCATTTTTCACAATCGCAGGTTATCGCCGAGTTTAGGGGTAATAAAAGCTACGTAACATGCACCGGTCTGGATGCGATTTATGAGCTCTATACAGCTTGTATTGCACCTTTAGCAATTTGATGTAAGGTGTTGTGTGGAAGCAATTTGGTGATGTGAATTGATGGGTTACTTGTTGCAGTCGAATTGGAGAATTTTTGGTCCACGTATGAGAAATGGGCACGTAATTTATTTAGTATGGTGTTGAAAATTATCGGACAACTCACGTTAAATAAATCGAGTTTGAGTCGCGCGAAGAGAGCCGAGGCGCGCAGTTCGCGCTTGGCAGCAGCAGCTGCCGCGGCTCCTAGATGAAGGGCCACGAATTAGTCCGAAACATGTCGAGCTAAACTCGATTTATTTAACGTGAGTTATCCGATAATTTTCAACATGAGTGAGTCTCACGGGAGTTTAATGTATAGTATAAATGGTTTTTATATTGAAAATTAAACTACCGTGAAGCTCATCCATGTTGAATAATAAACGAATAACTCAAGTTTTTAAATCGACTTCGCATACGCACTTGCAATAGTTTGACGTTGCGATAAAGACTGGGCAATGTTTTCAGATTTTCGTATTTTTTTACATGAAAATCCCAAAAAAAATTTAACAGGGGTTTTCAGACCCGACCGCTGGTAAAAAAAATCGTTAAATTTCCGACCACCCTGTATATACCTTGCTTACAGTGCAGTCGTTGTTGTTACAAATTACCAAAAAGCTTTCAAACGTATTTTCAATCACTTTCGGACTTGAAAGGTGAAGCAAATATTTGTGATAAACAACATGCACTTTAGGGAACTGCACCCGTGCACTTAATTCATAAACGGGGCAGACTTCACTTGACGGTTGATTCATTTTCTACTACTACTTTTCTTAGGTGGAAGTCGTAAGAGGCAACTAAGGATATATTACCAGGCAGGTATCCTTTACTTTTTTTTTTAGGTCTTACCCTGAAATTGCTAAACGTGGCACTGGATTTTTGAATTCATGTGCTCTGCCTACCCCTCTTGGGAATACAGGCGTGAGAATATGTATGTATGTATGTAGGTATCCTTTAGTTAGGGGACAGGCCAGCATCTCGTCACTTTAAACCAAAAATTGCGCTAAAAGAGATTCCGAAAAATAGTCGTGGTTTTATCGATGTTACATTACGTGTATTGTGCGTAGCCTATTTGAAACATCAGGCCTGATATACACACATATATGCTCATGTGTTATGAATTTGTTTGTATCCAAGATGTATAATAATGTCTTAAGTATAAGTTACGAGCTGTTACCCGCGACTCCGTCTGCGCAGAATAAGTATTTCGGATTGCGTGGCGTAGAATATATGGCATTAAAATTATCACACAAATAATTTTTGAATCGCATTTGACAAATATAACAGCTTTTTTAACAAATCGCTAGCACCTTGAAAATTCGCAAAACAAACACAACCGTCAACGACGTCTGCCCTCACGCGTCTGCCCGCGTTCGGGTCGCGCACTCAGCGACGCGTGACGTATCTGTCCCGCGCATGCGCGCCGCGCACCACGCTTGCCCGCGCATGCGCGCCACTTCAACGGTTTTGACAGCGGACGCCAAAGCTCGCAAATTTTACCCGACTTACTTGAGAATTATCGTCGTATATTGGATAATTCACAGAATATCATTACAATTTGTAGCCTATGTGTTATTCTGATGTATAAGCTACATTATTGTAAAGTGTCATTAAAATCCATTCAGTAGTTTTTGCGTGAAGGAGTAACAAACATCCATCCATACATCCATCCATCCATACTCACAAACTTTCACGTTTATAATATTAGTAAGATGTACACAATCAAAATAATAATAAATACATACATACATACATATTCTCATGCCTGTATTCCCATGAGGGGTAGGCAGAGCACATGAATTCAAAAAATCCAATGCCACGTTTAGCTAATTCAGGGTAACCAGATGGTTAAACGTGATATTGCAGTGACAGGTCGCTAGCCCATCGCCCACAATACACTAACCCTTTCCCAGAGTCGACTCTTACGACACCCACGGGAAGAAATGGGGAAGTGCTATTCTAACTCGGCACCACACGGGGAATAATAAATACAGACAACTTAAAAAAATATTATTTATCTACCATCGATTGGCAAGACTAGTGCAGCGGCCATTTTATATCTCCAACACGTAAACATGATTCCGTAATAATGCTTGAAGATATACTAGATGCGGCATCGCACGTTTTCCTAATAGATATAAGTCGATAAGCCGAGTCCATATTTTACGAGCTTCGTGGCTTATAATCCTCGCCCGCTCTCCCATATTTATATTTTACTGAACGCACTACGTGTTCTAGTTTGTTTATGTATTTCTATGACAGTTAGCAGTTCGTGAATTATTTACTTAACCACTGTGATATCTCTCCCCTTTTCCCGTGCATATCTTAAGATGTAACGAAGGGGATTGGGGTTTTAGGTTTGAAATTCGCAAAATACTTAGGCATTAAAATATTTTAGGTAACAGGATTGCAACATGTGTCTCTATGATATCCCATTTTACTTATTTTACACCTATTCTGTGCTGAAAGTTGTTGCAGGGCATACTTAATAGTATAGTCATGGTTTGGTCTATGTAACGTTTCGTCTTTTCCGTCATTACTTTTTAGTAAATAAATTGTTAATTAAAATTGTAAAATAAAAACGAAAGTGTTGCTACTATGTGTCGTCGGGTTGAAACTGGGAGATTATTGGAAAGACAAGTAGCAAACGGATAGAAATATAATTTGTAAACTGATTAGGTACAGAAGGTTAGGAACCACGCGGATACCGGTACGGAAAGAAAGAGGCGTGCTGTTGAAGCAAACGCTCTGTGCGGACTGAGTGCGCGTTGGCCGGTATACGCGTGGCTTACATGAAACGCTGACTTAGCTGTATGTAGCTGTCGCTACATCACTCCCCCCCTTTTTTGAAAAAAAATGAAAGAAAAAGAATAAACAAGTCTTCTTGATAGCTTGCGTACTGTTATAACTTAATACTGTGGCAGCGTGAATTGCTTAGTCGTCGCTTGCGCTCTGATAACGGACGCGTTGGCCTCGTGATGACGCGGCCGCTCCGTGTTGCGAGGCGCCCTGTAACCGCTGACGCTGCACCCGCGTGTGGCCTGTTTGTGCTTGTTATCTCGGGTGAAACACAGTATAGGCGACGTTACGGCGTGCACCGGGGTCTTGAGGTGCTCTGACTTCTTTCTTGTCGGCATCAGCCATGCGCTTGTGCGGCTGCGATGGCTTCCGCTCTTACATCGGATGAAATATAACTGGGGCAACGTGATGGAGGGGACTGGGGTCTTCTTGTCCTCGTCGGAGTTCATTTTGACACTTAACTGGCTGCTTTTACTGAACTGAAGGGAACTGGATAACACGTGGGAAACACGCGGTGTGCTTAGGTTTCCGGTATAGTCCGCGCCGCGTGGTTCCTGGAAATGTTCGCGTTCGGGGTCACCAATGTTGCTACTATGTGTCGTCGGGTTGAAACTGGGAGATTATTGGAAAGACAAGTAGCAAACGGATAGAAATATAATTTGTAAACTGATTAGGTACAGAAGGTTAGGAACCACGCGGATACCGGTACGGAAAGAAAGAGGCGTGCTGTTGAAGCAAACGCTCTGTGCGGACTGAGTGCGCGTTGGCCGGTATACGCGTGGCTTACATGAAACGCTGACTTAGCTGTATGTAGCTGTCGCTACATGTAGTTTTCAAAAACAACAGCCACTAGCGGATTACAAACTCAAAATAGAATACCATGATTCTCATTTCAAAATCCAAAAAACCTAAACCATAAACAATTCCTATCTGGCCAGCTATATCTTTAAAGATAAAGGCTGCCTTACAACTAAAAAGAAAAACAAAACACCACCCAAACGAGAACTAACGCGCCACACTGCTGACATGCCGTCAAATCCGGGTCGTGCTGCAATAAAACCTCTGTTTTTACATGACCTTATAAACTCAAATTCAGCATAACAAGCCTCCAAATGAAACAGGACCCTGCATGATTTTATTACGCAGCCATAACTATACTCTACGCCATAATCTAGTATATTTTACTACTCATAAAGATCTCGGGATGCATGCCGGCGATTTACGACAAAGTGGGATGGGTGAGCTGTGAACACTTGAGATGCAGACTTGCTTGAGGTTTATGGGGGCGTTAATTTAAATGTGTTTAAGGCTGGTTGTAATGATAAGAACGTCGATGTTAAGGAAATAAACGGATAATTCAGGTATTATTTCATTTCTGTATGTACTAGGTTGAAGCTCATCATCATAGCCTTTGAAAAGAACAGATGATCTCTCTCCAGGCAGATGCCTGAGGACCGAAGTCCACAGAGAGAAGAAATACGATATTGAGGAAGGTAATGATACTTTTGGTCTTTCACTTTTTTTGATGACAATGAAAATGATTCTAGTGATTATTTTCAAACATAATCCTTCATGTTGAAAATTTTATGGATAACACACGTTTTAAATCGAGTTTAGCTCGACATGTCGCCGCGGCTCCTAGATGAAGGGCTATGAATTAGCCCGGAACATGTCGTTTAAAACGTGAGTCATCCGTAATTTTTTTAACGTGAGTGAGTCTCACGGTAGTTTAATGTTCAACACAATCCTTGTTACGCATCCTCACATTATCCCTGGTGGAACCGTATCCGAAATGGGATTAACTAACACACAGGGCGCCAAAAAAAATTTTTATGGCATTTTCTGACTTTTATAATGCAAGTTTGAGGTGTAAATTTTACTTTACTGTTACAAGGTACCAATTACGCCGTCTACCAAGTAAAATCTGATGCAATACTTGCCAACAAATACTTAAAGTTTAAACTTAACAAGTAGCAACAGCGAAGTTAAAACTGAAACTCAATACCCAACCTCGTCTCACAAATTATCCGACGGAACCATCCCAATAAGCTGCATCAAAAATTCTCAAAATCCCTTGTTACTGTAAAACATGCAGAACATATTAAAAGGAATATTTTCGTGAGTCGTAAGAGTGCCACAGGACACCGCATTATATTGCAATTTTCTGTACGATGCTGCACTATTTGGATAAAACGTATCTCCACCAAAGCGTAAAGGAACAAGAAATTCAGCTAGATATAACGGTGGCAGACATTGGACTAAGTATGTGGAATTCGGGATAAGCTTCTTTGTCTAGGTAAGTATTATTGCAACAATGCGAGCGTGACTAAATTAAGTTTGGCTGGCGTTTTTCTAGAAGCTCCGATGCATACGTTTAAACGGATTAAAAGAAGCAAATAGCCAAAATTAAGAAAACTGTATCCTGTGGTAGCATTCAAATTTCGAACATCTTAAAACAGTTCTGTTGATGATTGTTTGAAGAAAAAAAATGTTTTCAAATTTAGAACACGGTTGGCGCAGCTGACGATGCCAGCTTGTGACGCCGATGTGCAATTGTTTGTGGGATTCCTTTTTGCCGCCATTTTAGCCGTTCTTGTGTTGGACGTCGTGGTAATGTTATCTTTGGATATTGACTTTAGTTTTTATGGATGTAGTTATGTAATGCGACTTACTCTTAAAATACTCGTAATTATTTATTTCATGTGAAGCGTTAGGCGTAATGCATGCATGCGATGCGTAAGGTATGCGAAGCTCCACATAAGTACGGAACGCATTCCAACAGAAACGAGAAAATTCGTATGAATGGATTTCCTTTTTAAACTATTAAAGAAAGTACACGGGCAATAAGAACGTCGGATAGTAAGCAATCGCGATCACCCTTAGACAGACTGCAGTTGCGTTGCACAATGTTCAGAGACAGCTGCGCAGAATATTATGCAGAATCGTGGCACAAGTGTAGAATAATCCGTCTTTACGTTCCTTCCCTGCATTATTCGTTATATTGTGCCTGCGTCTAGTGACGAGTTTAGAATACTTAACATCACTTCATTTCTTCCTAAGAAGTAATAAGAGGCGACTTAGGCTCAATTCACACCAGAAGAGCAGCGCAGCGCGGCGTAGCGGGGCGCAGTTTCAGTGTCATGAGAATTTCAACTTTATTTTCATTACAATAAGACTTATTATCGCATGAGAAACTCTAACAATGCGCGCGGATGCCCGCGGATCCGCGGGAATTCCAGCGCACTCCATAAACAAAGCCGTGCGACTGCGCGAGCTGTCGCGGGAATGCCCGAGGATGCTCGAGTAGTCGCGACGGCCGCTGTCAATACATATGTCAATATGTCAATAATTATGTAAATTCCAGCGACTTCCTACGCATTCCAGCGGCTTCTCGAGCAGTCGCAGGAATCCTCGCGCATTCTCCACGGAGCGGGTCGCTGCGCTACGCCGCGCTGCGCTGCTCTTCTGGTGTGAATTGAGCCTAAAGAAAATAGGTTGAGGCATGCCGATTTTAAAACTAAAAATATGCCAAAAGCTGTCTATAAAACGAGGAATAGTCGTGATTTTGTCGTAACGTGTCGTATGCGCCTGCCTCATTTAAGAAGACAGGCAAAACGTTTGAATTTATTTATGTGCGTTCTTTATTATCTATCTCTCTTAAGAGGATAGGAGTCGCGCCACTTCTCCATACAAACGTAGTCCCCTATTTTCTCCGTGAATAATGACATTAGAGCAAAATTATTTTTTTCATTAAATTTGTATCTGTTGTGGCTATGCCCCTACGATTTGCTTTTATCGATATTCTAAATAAAAAAATAAAAAACATTAGAAAATTTGTATGGAGAAGTGGTGCGACTCCTATCCTCTTAATTCACCTCTCCGTCCATCTAATGCATCCCAGAGACGGTTGTGTTCACGACGTCTATGCGCCGTCACATACCGTCTGAGGATTACTTCTTATCTCTGTCTGCAGTCTCTATAATCTCTCCGTTATGCGGCAGCGCATTGCCGTGCATAAGTGTTTGTATTTCCATTTATTTTTATAGGAATATGCTTTCGTGTTATTGGAATAAATTGGTTTGGAGTTTGGATTGGATGCGGGTTTTAAAAGACGGTTGAAACGGGCTTTCTTTAAACCGTTGCAAGATGGTGCCATAATAGTTTGACAGCTCAGCGTGCCTCTGTGTACATGTGCACTGCATTTGTCATTTTGTATTAGTTTCTCTGTTTTTCTCTGTGTGTCTCTGTGTGTATGAAGCCAAATATATTTTTGGAATAGTCAAATATGTTTGTTCGTGTACATGTCGGGTTGAGAATAACATGACATGTCTTGAATTCTTCTGCGGTTGTCTTAAAAGGCGACAAAAAACAGGCTAGAGTATGTTTTTGGCGATCGGATACCTAGTCACAATTATACAACTAACTTTTTTTTAATCAATAGAATATGACTGTGTCATATAGTGAGTGCGCACACTTTACTACACACACTTTATAACGCACTTAATGCACCAATTTCTGAAGAAATCTGATAATAATCTGTTGAGAATAATGAGGACCCCCATAGTCGTGAAATAGTAACTTTTAATGTGCTCTGCCAACCCTTTTAGGAGTGCAGGTGTGATGTGATATAACTATATGTACAGTTCACAAGCAAACAACTTTTCAACCAAACACATTCTTCTTTTACTTTCTCCAACCGACTACGCTGGTTAGGGCAACGTTGGTATGAAACAACACAAAATTAATTTAGACTTTGCTGCGCTGTAAAGCTGGCAAATTCTAAGTAAACTTTGGCAGGGTTATTCTGAAACTTGGAAATGTGATATGTCGGCGCGCAATTCATTCCTCTCGCATAATTCTTACCTACTTATTCATGGTTTCTAGATGATTCAACGCAATCATTGATCTTGGAAGTAATGTTTGAATGTTCCATGAACTTCAGACAACATTAACCCTTTAGTTGTATAGTTACTTTGGTCATATAAAGATAATGGATGAAATAAGATTTAATAAACAACTTTATACGGAGAATGTGAATGGGTGCGTTGGGAGGGGAAGACCTGGACGGACGTTCTGTGACCAAATCGGGGACGTTTCAGAGACAGGTTAGGTCAAGAGTACCTGAATGTGGATGAAGCAAAAAAGGTATGTCAGGATCGTAGCTAGTGGAACGAAGTGTTTTGCTACCCCTGTTTTACTTTCATTAACTTAATGTAACATTCAGGATAAAAGGACCAATGGAAGAACCAGGAATAAAAGGGATTGAAATTTGCGTTACATAACTGTTGAGATTTTATTCAAACAAAACTTCTTAAAACTGTGGAGTGCTCCAAATCAAAGCAAAGGTAGACTAAAAAAGAGATAGCAGGATGATTTGGAACGTTTCAGATCTGACTGCCGAGATGTAGCTAAAAAGCAGAGACGAGTTGTTAAAAAAAGGGGAGACCTTTTGAACTATTTGAAAATACACAGATACAAATAAATGTATATGTTTTCAACCGTAAGAAAATCTCAAGTCCCTGTATAATGCCAGTCGCTTTTTCAGGCTAAAAAATAGTCATAAGCATTCCGAGCTCGCTAGCTTATAAGCACGTCTGGCCATTATTCCTCAAAGCAATAAGCAAATAGCTTTCATAACATTAAGTAACTAAGGATGATCCCTTATGAAAAATAAAGGTTTTTGTTTATTCACGGATCGTAGTTGATGGCGGCAAATCTTTTATATTGCAGTGCTTTAGGGCTATAGTACTTGTACCTTGATTTTGAATCTTCCGAAGAATAGTTTGTAAGTATAAAACACAGAAATTAGGAACCTACAACACACGTCAGTAGACGACGTCTTGTCACGTTATGTTGCCATGACACGTTATTCTGCTAAGCCGTGCGCGAGATGGACTAGGTTTAATCTAACACACAGACATCACGCCAGTATTCCCAAAAGGGGTAGGTAGAGCATACTGACATACATGGAACTGTCAAACTAGAAAACGACAGGTTCTGTTGTGTTCTCGTGTGATTTGCCTCGACTAGGATGCGTTGCTGTGATAGCCCGATCAAGTACTGAAAACTGGAAACACCAATGGTAGGGCCAAATATGTCGTTTTCCGGCAAAAATGAGACACGTTTGTCGCCACTTCCCTCGCATTTAACTCGAATAGATGGCGTGCCTAAGCACAACTTTCAGTTTCGGAGTGTCAAGTCATTTGTAAGAGGAGCCCCACAATAGTTCTCTTCTGTATGACTGACTGCCGCGTCGTGGGAAAATGGTAGAAATTGTATTATAGTTGGGGGTGTAGCCTCCCTTTGTACTCGCACAATGAGGCTTTTGTGACTCTGGACAGATACTAATTTCAAATGTTTCTTTGTATATTCAACGCTCGAGGAAACAAAACTTATGAGAGGACGAAATAAATATTCTTTTTTTCGGTCGAATTTCCACCGTGCCGCGAGTTCGCTGAGATATATTGCCCTGTTCAGTGTGTTTTATTTTTCTGGAAACTCTATTATGGCGGGCGGTTGTTTTTTTATTGCAATCTTAACACGTTCTGCGTTGAATGGAAGTTGTAAATTGATGTATGGCGTCCGCTGCTTTTTCAGTTATTTACGTGAAGTTTTTACTAAAACAATCAACAACAATTAACAACGTCCTATTGTTGGTGGTCAGGCCTCTTCTCAGTGTGAGAGCTCGGGTTAATTTGTAGTTGCAATGCGGGGCGGGGGGTTAAAATACCGAAAAAGAGGTCGTAATAGTGACAGGTTGCCTACCTACTCGGACATTTTCCTGTCGCCTCTTACGACATTCATGGAAGAAATGAAGATGAGCTGTTTTTATTCTGACACCACAGGGTTATGGTTCAGTGAAATTAAAAAACCGGCCAAGTGCGAGCCGGACTCACGCACTGAGGGTTCCGTACAAACCTATTGACAGATTTTCGAACCAATGATAAATTTTAATTTTATTTATAAAAAAAAACTACTTGGTAGATTTTGTTCAAACTAATTTTCGTTGTTAGTTTTTATGGTAATGTACATTATATATTTTTTTTAGATTTATCACTCTTTTATTTTAGAAGTTAGAGGGGGGGGGGCGCAACTTTTTCAACTTTGGAAGCGCCTGTTGCGCAAACTATTCACTTTAGAAAAGAATAGATACCCCACACGTATGGGTTTGATGAAAAAAAAAAATTTTGAGTTTCAGTTCCATGGAACCCTAAAAAATTATTGCTTTTTTTTAATTTTATGTCACAATCTTAATGCGGTTCACAGAACACATCTACTCACCAAGTTTTATTAGTATAGTCCCTGTAGTTTCGGAAAAAAGTGGCTGTGACATACGGACGGACGGACGGACAGACAGACAGACATGACGAATCTATAAGGGTTCCGTTTTTTTGCCATTTGGCTACGGAACCCTAAAAACGGCTACATTGTACTAGATTTTTTAGTGACAGAAATAAAATAAGTATCACAGCCACATCCTCATAACTTAAAACCGAGTTATGGTTAAGTAAAATAAGATTCACAAGTATCTACCAGCGGCCTAAAAACGCTTCTGTTACATTCACGTGTTTGTACAAAGGCCATTTCACGCTATCTACGCGTCAGCATACGTTAACGGCTAATTTACAGCTCTTTGCAAACAGTCCGCGACAAAAATGCCCGACACTTTGCCCGCAATGCCAACAAACAAAGTCCTGACTTTTGGTGCCCACCGTAGGAATGTACCCTTTAACCGTCCAAATGAAATCATAAAAGGCCGGTTGGAAAAATAAAAAATATAATTAAATAAACATGAAAACAGAAATGTGCGTGGGCGGCAATTTTCGCAATTACAAAACAAAGAACGGCGTCGGAATATAATAAATTGCCGCGTAAATCAGGCACGGGACAGTGGAAAAAATGTTTGTCTTGTATTTCGAGTAAATACAGCGAACAAAATAATCCTACGTGCGCGTATCGATTTGTAATTAGCGAACTGGTTTTCGAGGTACCAGGCTGCCATGAGCGAAGTGAAGGTTCTAATGTAGAACCCGGAGCGTAGCGCGAGGTTCATACAACTTTTTACATGACTGCAACGAGGAAACCAAATACACGTCACATATTTTATAATCATCGTTGCTGTATTCCCGAACGCAGGGTTCAAAACATTAAATACAAAAAACTATGACTATTACACGTTTTGAAGCCATATTTTGCACAATTTTGATAAAATCAGATAAAAGTGGTAATAAAGATCACAGGATGTTAGTCTGTCCGTCTTAATCATACCTAAACCAATTTTTCTGATCGCCTATTTCAATATCCATGCTACTTAAGCCTGACACCACACGGGATATTTTTTTAAACAAAGCTATCTTGCATACGAGTATAAGTCGACACAGTACTTGAAATACCATTGTGTTACTAACCATTTTAAGGGGTCCTATTTTAGCAGAATTTATTTGCAACTTTATCGAAAATCTCTTTGTTATTTTATATCGAAGGACGCACTTTTTTCTCGTATCTAGTATTTGCTGTAAATGGAACGCCAGTAAAATTTACAGTAAAAAAATCGTTCGGACCTTAACTGCTGTAGCATAAACGGATAATGGAGGAGCGTATTCGATTTCACTGGAAAATACTTAAAATGCTATTACTTTTTTACAGTTAAGTGACATATTGTGTAGATAGGTCAGTTTAGATATGGAACAAAATCATTAGTAACAGCTGATAAACACTTTTTTTTGCCAGTAGGTGACAAACATTATTAGATTTATTAGAAAAAAAAAAACAAATAAGTCAAGACTAATTTCAAATCACACAGTTTGCACGACGATAGTTTAATTTTCTTAGATTCCATGAGTTAGAGATTCATAAATAGTGCTTAGTCAATCAAGTCCAATGACAATGTAATGAAAAGTGAAAAAATCCTTTATTTTCAAAAACCTGTACCTACTTCAAAAATACAATATTTTTACTATGTTATCGATAGTGTTGATAAAATCAACCCGCAAATTGTTTGTTTTAAAAAAAAATACAGGCTCCGTTAACGACGCGTAACGTTTTAGGCTTGAAACAGTGCTCGACCGACGGTCAGCGCTGACCGTCGGTCGAGCACTGTTTCAAGCCTTAATGTCCATAAACGATAATTTTTTTTTTTGGTTACTTACGTGTAATACGTTGTTTTTTTATCTTATTTCTTTGGAAGAATGTCTTCGTGTTTCTGATATTAATTTTAGCCATTTACCTACTTTTATTTACAAAGGATGTGAGCCAAAACAAACCGACGTATGATATTTGATAGCGCCATGATTCTCTTTGGAGACAAAATATTAGTATAACCTAGATAATTTTGTATTAACAGAGTTAATCACCTATCCACGAAAGAATAGTTAATCATTATGACAATTAGAAACCTTTAGTAAATATAAATAAATACATCCATTCGTCTATACTCTCTGTCAGCTAGCGGCATAATTAACTCAGAGAATCTAACTAGACACTTTATAGTTTATTTCTATGAAAATAAATGGTGTCTGATTTAGATTAACACCTCTCCATTTCTTCCGTGGATGCTGTAAGAGGTGACTAAGAAAATAGGTTTAGGTACTTTAAGTGACAGGCACGCAACCTCTCCACCTTTCATCCACTTTTATTACTAAAAAAGGCTTCAAGTCAAAGCATGAAAAAGTATAATGTTTTTTCTATATCATGTTTCATTTGTCGGCTTACCCTGTCTGTAAGTACATTAACGACGTAAGTACAAAAATCCTCTATATTTAAAATGCAAATATTCAAGTAATCCGTAATATTTTTCAATTAGCCCTTATCGGGAAAGTAATTTTAAATGTAAATTTACACTGTTAACTCCTGCCCTGTGAATTTAGTTGACAAGTGAACGCTTTCAGAATAATTATTTTGTTTTGTCGGCCAAGTTTCAGTCAAAATATTCAGCCCCAAACAAGAATTCGCTATTTCCTCTTTCAACTCAATTCGTAATTGGGCCGTTATTTATTATATTATTTGAAACGAACTTTACGATATTACTTTTGTATATTAATGACGTATTCACTCGTCAACTCAGTTAGACTGTTATTTTGGTATAGTTATTATTTCACATACATACATATACATTATTCTCTCGCCTGTATTCCCAAGAGGGGTAGGCAGAGCACATGAATTCAAAAATCCAGTGCCACGTTTAGCAATTTCAGGGTAACCAGATGGTTAAACGTGATCATTGCAGTGACAGGTTGGTAGCCCATCGCCCACAGTACACTAACCCTTTCCCAGAGTCGACTCTTACGACACCCACGGGAAGAAAGGGGGAGCTGTGACAACACGGCACCACACGGGGCTATTTAGTTATTATTTGATGCAAATAAAATGCCAAGAGTTCACTTAAAGGGTAAGTTTGGAGTTACTATTTCTCTTTTGACGTGTTCTGTGGTTACCGGTGTTTTTTTTTAATGAATGATACTGATCAATGTCAAATAGTCGCAACATGATTTAAATAGGACATTTCTATCATGTACCTACTGTAGACACGTGCACGTATCTTCCGTAGTTTTCAGTAATTTAATTTTATAATCCGTGCGGTGTCGGGTTTATAAACTAACAGCTCTCCATTTCTTCCGTAGCTGTTGCAAGAGGCGACTGAGGAAATAGGTTAAGGTATATTTTAGGCTTAATTCACACCAGAAGAGCAGCGCAGCGCGGCGTAGCTGAGCGCAGTTTCAGTGTCATGAGAATTTCAACTTTATTTTCATTACAATAAGACTTATTATCACAGAAACTCTAACGATGCGCGCGGATGCCCGCGGATCCGCTGGAATTCCAGCGCATTCCATAAAAAAAGCCGTGCGACTGCGCGAGCTGTCGCGGGAATGCCCGAGGATGCTCGAGTAGTCGCGACGGCCGCTGTCAATACATATGTCAATATGTCAATAATTATGTAAATTCCAGCGACTTCCTACACATTCCAGCGGCTTCTCGAGCAGTCGCAGAAATCCTCGCGCATTCTCCACGGAGCGGGTCGCTGCGCTACGCCGCGCTGCGCTGCTCTTCTGGTGTGAATTGAGCCTTAGGCGACAGGCTTAGTTAGTTTCCTATCCCTATCACTATTAAACCTCTGCCAATTCGAAGCTAAAAAATAAAAAATAAGTGGCCATGATACGTGAAATACCCATGGTTTGGTCTATGTGGCGTTTCGTGTGCTCTGCCTACCCTTTTGGGAGTACAAATGTGACGTCTTATGACGTCTGTTTTTTTTTTTGTTTAATTGTTAATTCTGTGACCACAATTAAAGGATTCCCTGTACATTTCTTTTAGTAAGTAGTAAGTGCACATTTTAACTTAGACTTCTAGGGAGTAAAAATAAATCCTACGTACATTATTAAAACGGTATTGAGTTTCGGAGGAAAACCTGTAACATTCCGACCATGTGTCACAAAGAAAGTCGCAAGTTTTGTTCGGCAAAGTTGTGTCTTTGCGTTCAAAAAACTTTGCCTCCTTTTGTTGTAGTTCAGTTGCCTACATTTTTTGTTGCGATACTTTGAGCGAAAGTTGGGAACAGTTTCAAAGCGAGTCGTAGGTAAATAAGAAATGATATTGGGATTAATATTAGATTTACTTTCACGCTTTATAAAACACTCGGCAAACTCCAAGTTTGTCTTGACCCTCCGAATAAATAGAAACAGTGTTAATTTAACGTTCAAAATTTATGCCTGAGGGTTGATTCGACTCAACAAGGATATTATTTAGTTTTGGATTAAGTCCGTTTTATTCAGTTTTCGTATGAAAAATTTATTTATAACCCTTGACATCAAATGGACAACATTTTTTGACTAGGGGTAACATAATACATAATACGCATACATACATCATGCCTGCATTCCCAAATAGGGAAGGCAGAGCACAAGACACGCTACGTAGACAAAACAACTATTTCACGCATCGTGGCCACTCAAGGACTTTTTTGTAGGTGTTAAGTTGGCAGGTTGCTAGGCTATCGCCTGAAATACCTAAACCTTAACCTAATTCCATTCTTTTGCATTATATAGTTAAGTTTAGGCTAGTTTTAGAATAAAATCGTATTTTAAGATTTTTTCTGTACATTTAATCACTAGCTTTCCGCCCGCGGCTTCGCCCGCGTGGAACTCGGTTAAATTGCGGTATAAAGCACAACTATAAGAACTTCTCGTTTCAAACGACACACAGCGCTATCGATCTATCATTTATCGATCGATATCGATCTATCAAGCAAACTATATTTTTGTTTTCCCTCGGGAACATCAATTTTTTCCGGGATAAAAAGTACCCTATTATTTAATCCGGACTTCTATCTTTATGTCTGCAAAATTTCAAAGCAATCGGTTCAGTAGTTACGGCGTGAAAGCGGAACAAACAAACAAACAAACAAACTCACTTTCTGACTTATAATATTAGTAAGGATAGTAAGGATAAGGATTGTAACTGTTAAAAATAAAAAAATCACAGAGACCTAATTCCATGGTCGCGTTTTACAACATCCACGGAAGAAAATGGAGAGGTTCTTTTATAAATCCGATACGGTCGGTAGCGAGAAAAGTGTACAGAATAGAAGCATGTACGAAGCGCTGGTACGAAGATCAGGTAGGTACTTACCTGATCTACAGGAGTCTAGTTTGTCTTTTATCAGGAAATAATTTACTTCGCGATTCTATTTGCATTTTCTCCGTAAGTGCCTATTGATTCAATATCCTTATAAACGCGGAGATAGTAAGGGCGGGAGGGGAATTTACATTGGCGTGTCAAATATGGCTCATATCCTACGAGAGCAGATTTGTAGGGAAAAATGCTTAGTAATCTTGTTTATTGGGGTTTCGGAACAGTGTTTTGTAATACCTTTAAGTAGAGCTCAACTATTTAATTTTAACTGCAACCAATTTGCGGAATTGTGCAGGAACTAATTTCTTTGCAGGGACTCTGAGGGTGTTACCTGACCAATCGATTGGTCGTCGATGGTCGGCATTGGTCAACGTCGATCATAATTAATCAACGAGTCTGGTAGCTTTAATTTTATTGAGGTACAGATACCGATCGACTAACCATTCGATCGATTGCCGGTCGATGTCAACGGTCCCAAATCGATTAACCCCGGCTATATTCCATTCTACCATCGATTCATGCCGTCGATCGACGATCGATCGATTGGTCAGATAACAAGTAACTGCTTATGCTTATCTATCCCTTTATATGGCTATGTGCCGTGCCCCGTCAAGCATCCAATTGACCACCACTGAGGACCCTGTTATTTGAAATTATTTTTAATCGACTTCAAAAAGGAGGAGGTTCTCAATTCGACCTAATTTTTTTTTTTATTTTTTTTTTTTTATTTTTTTTTTTTTGTGTGTATGTTACTCGATATCTCGAAAACCCGTGGACCGATTTTCAAAATTTTTTTTTTAATCGAAAGGGTATAACTCGAAATTGGTCCCATTAGCACGAAACCAGGATCTGATGATGAAATCTTGGAGAAATCGAGGGAACTCTTCAAATTTTGTATGGAGATGTACGGCGTTTTTGGTAATTTGTTGATGAAGTCAAGATTTTACATTCAGTAAACAGAATACTTTCAAAATATTGCTTATTTGAAGTCGGTTTTTTTTTGTTTAAAATTATTAGCAATTAGACTCTCGATTGGAAACTAGGCCTTGGTAAAGGAAGAGTTATGAAAAACTATCATTGTATGGATAGTCAATTTTGCCACCTCGCTGAACGCGACGTTATTTTACGTTAGAAAATAACACTACAAAACTCACAACCAACCAGAGCACACAACGCAAAAGGGTAAAGGACATTATTCCGTCCAACCACTTTCAACAAAATACAGGTAAATTCTCAGTAAATTTTGTACCGTAGAACTGGGTGAGTTGGGGCAAAACGGATAGCTGATGTTTTTATATTTTATATAAATTTATTAAGTAAATAAATTGTTATTATTTACCAAATACATATTATATTTTGCAAATAATACAGCAAACATACAGTCAAGTAATATATAAGGAATAAACATGAAGTAAGCCGATGGACCCTTGCACTAAGAAGGTCGTATCGCAAGTATTGTATTGTATTTTTGTGATTATTTCTTAGTGATCTAAGGGCCGATTTTTCAATCACCAGATAAAACTTATCTGTCCGATAAATGTTGGCTGTCACTTTTCTTTTATATGACGCGAAAAAAGGATAGCAATAATTTTAACTGGCAGATAAATTTATCTGGTGATTGAAAAATCGGCCCTAAGGCAATTAATTCCATTTTATACCTTTTAAAATAAACAGAGCATAATAAGATTATAACACAAGGTAAGTTTGGTAAATTGTCAGAGCCATTAGTATTTAAATACATACAATCACATCTCTGCTCACATGTGAGGTAGACAGAGCACACGAAGCGTGACATTGACAAAACCATGAAACCAGTTGACTATTTCCGCTTCCCAGTCACTACTAGCATATTTTAGGTTATTGAGAATATTATAAAAATAACAGTAGATTATAAAAAAAACCCTCAACCCTTTGCCATCCTAACTCTTCCCTTTCTACGGAATCTAACTTTGGGACTGTTCAAGGCTTCAGAGACTTTCCAAGTCTGAAAACTTGACTGGAATTATTTAAAGTTAAATAAAATGTCACCTTCGTGAGTTCAAGATAGATTTATGATTCAGGTTCTGTGAGCCTTAATACATTATTAGCTGTCTGAACTGTCTACCTGAAAACATTTCTTGTTTCTTAGTTTTAAATATTTTGGCAAAAGCTGGTAGAAAAGCTCTATCGAAAATGATCTTGACTTAAAAAAAAGATGATGTAGGTAACTTAATGAGATTGACAGACCCTCTTGCAAATTCCATAGCCTCTTCTGACACAGTTTTGTTTTAAACAAAGATAGAGGTATAAGGGTGTGTTGGGAGGGGAAGACCTAGACGGACATTCCGTGACCAAACAGCGGACGTTTTAGAAACAGGTCAGGTCAAGAGTACCTGAAATCGACGAGCATGTATGAAGAGACTAATGAATGTAGATGAAGCAAAAGAAGTATGTCAGGATCGTAGCAAGTGGAACAAAGTGGTCTCTGCCTACCCTGTGGGAAAGAAGCGTGACTGTATGTATGTATGTATGTATGTAGAGGTATAAGTTATTGACAAGTTGCTAGCCTGTCGCCTAACGCATATCTAGCTTACTTTTTTTAGTCGCCTTTTATGACATCTATGTAAGAAACCATCATCATGATCAGCATCATCTCATCTATAAGACGTCCAATGCTGAACATAGGCCTCTCCTTTGTACTTCTCTGTGTACCGGTGTCAAGCGACCTGCGTCCAGCGTCTTCCGGCGACCTTTATAAGTTCGTCTGTCCATCTTGTACGTGGATGTCCTTCGCTACGTTGGCTGGTTCGTGGTTTTCACTTGAGCACTTATCGATCCCATCGGCCATCTGCTTTTCGTGCAATGTGGTCGGCCCATTGCCACTTCAACTCACTAATCCAGTGGGCGATATCGGCAACTATAGTTCCGTCTGCGGATTTCTCATGTAGGTGAATAAGTGTTAGAACCTTTTTTTTTTTACTCCAAACGCTACCCGATAGGCGATATTCATGCTTATTACAAAAACAACTTAACTTTGCGTCTCAGAAAGTCGATAAGAGTACATCTTCGTTATAAAGTCCAGACTGTTACTTGATAGCTGGCTCTTAGTCAACCGCAAAGTTAAATTTGTAGCACTATCCTGACCCCACAAAGACTTCTCTCAGAGGCTAACTCTATTTCCTCCGTCATTATTCTTTGTAACGTACCGTAAAGGCTTTAGAGAAGACTTGAATAAGAGATATAAGTCTTAAGAAATACTGAAATACCTATTTAAAGGGCAACAAACTTTTTTAGATGGCATGCAGTCAGTATTTTTCATATTAAAACTACCGTGAGACTCATTCAATTGTATAGGGGCTAATATTGACAGATAGTCGTTCAGATACAGTTATTTTATCGTATCTGCTTAGTGTGTGACACGCTTTATTTTGTCTGTCATGTGGTGTCGGGTCTCCATTTTTCCCGTGGATATCGTAAGAGGCGACTAAGGAAAATGAGTCAAGGTATATATTTAAGGCGACAGACTAGCAAAATAACAAAAACCTCTAATATAGCTACCGAAAATTATGCTTAAAGTGACATAGTTTTGTCAATGTCACCATTCGTGTGTTCTGCCTACCCTGTTTGGGAACAGAGGCGTGATTGTTGTATATTATATGAATTAATTTCGGAATTCAAACGCATCAGCTAAATACATTTCAAAAATTGAATTCAGGAAAACAAAACCGAAATACAAACCGTCGTTCGAACCTTTCAATTATTTCAGGAATCTCGCTGAAAATATCGACGTTACGTGAAAATGATTGTCGCTGCAAAAATAATAATTTCAAGTGAAAATCCAATAATTGAACGCAGCGTGGCCGAAAGCGGAGAGCGTTTTTACATCAATTGTTTGGATTATATTGACAATTGTTTTTTTGACGTGCATCACATCGACTCTGACCGTAATTTAAAAAACAAAAAATTAATATTTTTCAGGTGCTTGCATAATTTTGAAGCAAGAGATGATTGCTTTTCCATTGAAAAAGTACCTAACTTTATTATACTTCCATCATCAAACGACATCTCTTCGATGCCTTCTGTCTAAAATGGGTGTTTTTTTTTAATAATTGAAAAATCATAAACAAAAGACAAGTTACTGAAAATAAATCTGTGATCCACATTACATTTAAATAAACACAATACAGAGTCAACGGAGCAGCAAGTGCACCGTAGGACGTAAAACTACAAGACGGACAGACAACCTTACAAAGGTCACCGGAAAACACTGACTGCAGGTCGCTTCCAACAGGTACTTATTGCAGTCAAAAGGGATGGCCTATGTTCAGTAGTAGACGTCCTATGCCTGAGATAATGTTGATGATAATGACACATGGTATTTCAACTAGTATTTGTGTTATAAGTTAGTGTCGAATAATTGAGATGTGTTATTCTGAATCTGACACTACACGTCAAAATACATACCTACAGCTTGCACAATCTTAATACCATGTCATGACCACACTTGTGCCATTGCAGAATTTTAAATCTATGGTCCATTCAAGAAAACATTAGAATTTTAACGGACAAAAATTTAATAATTCCCAAAGGTAAAACTAGAAATCATTAATGCAATAACACTCATTTCTGTTTGTTATAATGTCTTCAAAACTAACGGTATCACCGTTTACGGTTTGCGGTGACGCCTCGGATAAACTTAAAAATATGTCAGGTTTTTACCGTTCAAAGTCTAATATTTGTTATTTTGAATGGGGCACAGTAAAAAACAGTTTGTTTAAAATAACAAAACAGACTTTAAAAGCTAGAGGCAAATAAAGGCGTTGACTTCCCATGACAGGGACGACAAAAGCTTTCCACGTTAAATTTAGAACAAACGAAAAACCACGGGTAGCATTTAGAGCTCACTCTGTTATTTAACCACTACGGGAAGAACCCATTGTATCTGTCAAAAGAACGGCCGATTCGCCATCTTGAAAGTCAAGTTTTTGTAAAGTGTAATTATTTATATGAAAAATATCATTTGAAATATTTAAGTATCAATTTTTTCTCAGCTTATTAGGTATCCCACCACTGTGGTATTATGCTCTAACGAGTCTAACGTAATTTGCTAAACTCGTCGATGACTCAATGTCGAGCGAATTGACAATAATATGACAGCTAATTTTAACACCTCGACGTCAAGCTCTTCTACAAGTTAAGTATGTGATGTTAGAAAATAATATCACGCAATAGGCAAAAAAGCCGTGATAGCCCAGCGGTTCGAACTGTGGCCTCTCAAGCAGAGGGTCGTGGGTTCAAACCCCGGGCTCGCACCTCTGAATTTTTCGGAATTTATGTGCGATATCAAATTTGATATTTATCACGAGCTATACGGTGAAGGAAAACATCGTGAGGAAACCTACACACAGCGACGAACTAATTCAACGTTGTGTGTGAAGTTCCCAATCCGCACTGGGCCCGAGTGGGAACTATCGCCCAAGCCCTCTCATACTGAGAGGAGGCCTGTGCCCTGCAGTGGGACGTATATAGGCTGATGATGATGATGATGGGCAAAAACCTCTCCTTTTTCTTTACACTTGTGTCTAAATATTTTTAGCTAAATCTCGCCACTCATAACGGATTCGAGTCAAATCTTCCCACAATCTCCTAAATCTGCGTCAGATCTAGTGCCCGTCAATTGGGACCCAATTAGTGACAATTTTGGTCCATTTGAGTGCCCACCTAAATTAAAAGAAATGAGTCTTTCATTATTTGATAGATAAATTATGTGAGTCAATTATAGTCCCATATCAGCGTCAATCAACAGCGCGTGATTCGAACGCGCGTTTCGGTCAATAGTGCGTAGTTTGTTCCCCCGGGAACCCCGTGAACCGGGAACAGTCCGGCCCCTCTTTCATCCGCGTTTGTCGCATAATTGGTTTTGGAAATTCCCGGAATTTCACCCCCGGGATTGATGGATTGTTCCCTACAAGTTTGTCTTCGGCAAATTGTTAAATATGCTAATTTCAGCGCGAACATTAAATTCATTTGTGAAGGGATTAGAATCGTGGCTTGTTAGTTTGGATACAACAATTTAAGCGAGTTAATACTACCTTACCTAATTCATTTCATTTTGCCCTATTTGCTCTAGAGCGCTGTACTCTATCAAATGTAGTGTTTTTTGTAGACTATATTTAACGTCTTGAATGCAAACTACCAACTCTCTCTTTTTCAACATAATTTTAATATGAAGGGGTGGGCGTATATTGAAGTGGCAATAGGGAGGCTATATTGCAAGCATAGCGGATGGCCAGATGGTTAAACGTGGTATTGCAGTGACAGGTTCCTAGCCCATCGCCCACAATACACTGACCCTTTCGCAGAGTCGACTCTTACGACACCCACGGGAAGAAAGGGTGAAGTGCTATTCTAACCCGGCACCACACTGGTTACCCTGAAATTGTTAAACGTGGCGCTGGATTTTGGAAGTCATGTGCTCTGCCTACCCCTCTTGGGAATGCAGGCGTGAAATGTATGTATGTATGTATGTATAGCGGATGGCCGAGTGAATACAACGGATCAGCAAGTGCAACAAAGCCGCGTATCCACTTGAGGCAGCCTCGGGTCGAGCGGCTGCCTCACTCCGAGGCTGTGCAAGTGGAGACGCTGCCTCGCCCTGAGGCACGCCGCGACTCGAGGCAAATTCGTCGCCTCGACCCGAGCCATATTTTGTCGGTCTCTGTGCCGTGCTCAAAGGCGCCTCAGTCCGAGGCGTGTGTTCAATGGAGACGGTCGCGCGCCTCAGTCCGAGGCGTGTATTCTACGGAAACGGTCGCGCCCATCGCCTGCTTCGCAATGGAGAATGAGACCGCTATTAAGCTAATAAAATTATATGAGGGTCACCGTGTTCTCTGGGACCCATTAAATAAAAAGCACTATGACAAAAATGTGAAGCAAGATGCGTGGAATGATATTAGTCTCAATATGGGGATTCCGGTGGACGTTATCAAATGAAAAGAAAAAATTTCGAAAGCTATCGCCACCTTCCAACGTCATGTCCAATAGCAAGTGTTCACATCCATATATAGTTCTACAAGCTTTCCGCCCGCGGCTTCGCCCGCGTGGAATTCGGTTATATTGCGGTATAAAGCGAACATTCCCTCGGGAACATCAATTTTTTCCGGAATAAAAAGTGCCCTATTATTTAATCCGGACTCTAACTTTACGTCTGCAAAATTTCAAACCAATCGGTTCAGTAGTTACGGCGTGAAAGCGGAACAAACAAACAAACAAACAAACTCACTTTCTGATTTATAATATTAGTAAGGATTGCGGTAAAATTATTTGATCCACCAGCGATGCTTCCTCTTTTGTATGGCTTTTTGCTGCCGCCTCTTTTTCTTAATGATGATAATTGCAATAGCAGCAGCTACTCGACGCGCGTTTGGTGCCATCGCAAGCTGACTTTTAACTGCGCAATGCGCCGCCGGCGGATCAAGCTGAGGCAACATGCCTCGAGCTGATCCGTAGCCGTTGCCTCAGAGCGAGCAGCCTCGACCTGAGGCAACTTGCTTCAAGTCGAGGCCGCTCGACCCGAGGCTGCCTCTAGTGGATACGAAGCTTAAGACGTCCACCAACAAGATGAACAGACGACCTTATTGAGGTCACTGGAAGATGCTGGATGCGAGTTACTTCCAACCGTAATATATGGAAGTCTAAAGTGAAGGCCTATGTTCAGGAATGAACGTCTTATGGCTGAGATGATGATGATGACGAGGGCGTACAATTTTGGCCATGAGTGTACATTGTCATTGTATTTTAATTTACATATTGCGAATAATTCATAAAAATGATGACAAATTTTGTCAAAATAAGTACTTGAAATGTCGAAGTCGGAAATGGTATCAAATGTTTGACACACAGAATGTGTTCGAAATTGTCCCAAAAGATTGTACCATGATGTCACAACTCTACAAGTTACCATTTCGACTCGAAATTTAAATAACGTACGTGTTACGAAAAAATTTAGGGCAACAATATTAGTATAGCCGCGGACATAGCGGACATAAATCATGATTGTCGCGATAGCGTGCTGCGAATGTTTTTTTTATAGACTGTTTTTGTAAATTTACTTTGCGTTAAAGCATAATTTTGTTTGTTTAAAATTTAGGCTCAGATTCGATAGATACGGATAATGAGTTCAAAAATATATTCTATCTGTTCTGTTCTAATTTGTGTACCATTTTAGCACTAAAAAGATCTAACAAACGACGGTTCTTGCAAAGTTAATTGCTGGATACTGTTGTACCTATAATTATTTTATACTCGGCAGCCAATTCATCCGTCAACCGTGTACATTTACTACATTAATAAGTAAAGTAATAAAGAAATAAAGAATAAAATAAAAGAATAATAAAGAAAAAAACGGAGTAGGTATCTAGTATGATAATTTAGCCGTTGAGCATATAATTATCAACGCAACATATAAAATGAAATTTTAACAGAATGAAGACTCTCAAGGGATCATTAACGCGGAGTCACAACCGCTGAACTCGTCTTGAGTGCTTAGTTTGTTCCACCTGGTACTTTACCTCTACACTATTGTGAGAAGTTAATACTACCTAATTCAGATGTGACTATGTTAATTTTCCATTATTTTTACATACAGTCACGCCTGTATTTCCAAATGGGGTAGGCAGAGCGCACAAAACGCTACATAGAAAAAAACGATGACTATTTCATATTTTGTGGCCACTTCTAGCATATACTTGACAGGTTTTAAGGTGGCAGGTACAATAGTGACAGGTTGATAGCCTGTCGCCTAAATGTACCTTAACCTATGTCCTTAGTTGCCTCTTACGACATCCACGGGAGAAATGGAGAGTTGTTATTCTAAACCCGACACCACGCGATTATTTTTAGTTAGCAGGTTTTGTACCATTTTTATCTAAGTTAAAATCTGATATTGCAAAAAGTCGTGTAACGTCACGTGTGCTGTGTTAAACTCTGTTGGGAATACAGGCATGAGACTTAAGTAAATAGTAATCAATCATCCTCGGTTTACTCGTTCAAGGTACGACTGAAAAGGATTTGGTAAACACCAGCTCCTTAGTTGTATACGATATGTGTTACTTCTATATTTACCTACTAGCTTTTGCCCACGACTTCGTTCGCACAAGAACATTAAGTTACAGGTAAAGCAATGAAAATTATTTTTTGTGTGTATTAAGAAATTCTTACTTGCTTTTTGTTATATAAACTTGATTAACTCACAAGTCCAAAAATAAATTTTACTCTTATACGGTTAAAATGGGATCTTTTTACTTCTTAATAGGAATAGACGAAGTTTTGAATTTATCGATTTCCTGCTCGTATTCTGCTCTTTCTCATTCAAACTACTTAATATGGTTTTATAGGATCTACCCTGGGTGGTATCGGGATAGAATAACACCTCACCATTTCTTCCGTGGCGTAGGCGACTAAGGAAAGTAGGTTTAGGTATACTTTACCGACAGGGTAGCAACTTGTCACTATTATACCTCTTCCACCTGTCACAAATTTATGCTAGAAGTGACTGCGAGGCGTGAAATAGTCATAGTCATAGTTTTGTCTATGTCACGCTTCGTATGCTCCGCCTACCCCGTTCGGAAATATAGGCGTGATTGTATGTAGGATCTAAGACATCACTAGTTAACATACAAGATAGACGAATGTCGTAATTCATCGATGCCCTGCTCGGTTTCTTCACTTTCTCTTTCGCTCTGCTTAACCTCCTGGGTCCTGGAGATACTAATTTTGTCAAAACTATTATTTTTTCCATAAAATGTATTAAGTACATACCCCTTACTGTCGGAAAATTAATAAAAAAAATCCTGGAGTTTTCCCCTCGATTTTTCACTATGTCCTCAGACGAGTACACAAGGACTTTGACCTCACTCGAGAACAGTATTAAATAAATCAAAATACTAGAAAAATCAACTTTATTTGCGTATAAACCCACAGAAACTCCTGATTTGTACTTACTCCGATTAATTAATTATCACATAAATAGCAATAATAATATCACAAAGAATTAACATTACTTACGTACCTATTAACTTACGAAAATACTTATTTATACTGATTATACATTGGTTTACAGGTAACAGAATCAACAATTCGCACGTTCGGTGAAACAAGGGCACATTATTGTTGAAAAGTCCAAAAAATGAGTTAAATATCCACAAATAATCCAAAACTTTTCCTTTACGTTTGTGTATACTTAACAAATTTTTGAATTTTTCAACAATTGCGCCCTTGTTTCACCGAAGGTGAGAATTATGAAAAATAGTAACAAAAACGAACAACACAAATAAACAGCTTCGCCTTCAGAAAGGCCGTCGGATTCATCGAAATTAAGAAACTCCTCTATTTCACAGTTCTTCAAGCCTGAAAATTGAAATTAAAACAAAATTAACTTTAACGAAAGATAAAACAACTCACAGCATTGAGACCCTTTGTACTCGTACGAGAACATAAACAAACTAATATCGTCCTCTTGTACTCGCACGAGTACATTAACTTCAGAGATACATAAAACTATTTTTTTCTAATTACAGGCAAGAAATACACTTACTAACATGTGAAATACACCAAAAGTGTACTAATAAAAACAAAACAAAAATATATAATTAACAATGCATTGAGATAACTTTAGATTTACTAACCGCGAGGCATGGTATGGCCGGCAGCGTCCGATATCAAAGCCGCACTATTCGCTGATTGGGCGTCTGTGACTCGGTGTTTATTTTTTTAAGTTGACAAGTGCGTTCGGAAACCTACTATGCGTGTAAACTTGTTAAGACGGTTTAACATTAGACTTCAGATTTTTTTGAATGTTATGTCCTCAAGTGAGGACCGGGGGATCCAGGAGGTTAATTCCCGTCACCGGTGTTAAGTGGAACAAATCACTTTGTTTGCCTCAGTCAGTCCTCAAAACGCAAGCGCTCATTAAGGGGTGATTTTCAGAAATACAATGCTTTGGGTTTGACCTTTTAACAAGGTCAGGTGAGAGCCACGGGTAATCTGCAAGTTCGTTACTGTATGTTTATTGTGTTTTAAATTTTAGGCGACATACCAGCAGCTTGCCACTACAGTACCTCTTAACTTAAAATCTAAATAAAACCAGCCAAGTGCGAGCCGGACCCGCGCACGAAGGGTTCCGTACCAAAAACTGCAAAAAATCTGATTTTTTGTTTGGGGCCTACCTTAAATATTAATTCTATTTGAATTTTATTATTTATTTTTAAAGTAAATATTTAATTAAATATTCTGTGAGCATTTCAAGTATTTAGCTGTTACAATTATTTAAATAGACCCAAAACTACAAAAAAAAACATGTTTTTTGTATGGGAGCCCCCCTAATTATTATTATTATGTTGATTTTAGTATTTGTTGTTATAGCGGCAACAGAAATACATCATCTGTGAAAATTTCAACTCTCTAGCTCTCACGGTTCGTGGGATACAGCCTGGTGACAGACGGACAGACGGACGGACGGACGGACGGACAGACAGACAGCGAAGTCTCAGTAATAGGGTCCCGTTTTTACCCTTTGGGTACGGAACCCTAAAACAATGGAAATTGTAAGGAAGCGTGAAATGTTCTTGGATTTGTTTATACCGGATGTCCGGAAATGAATCGTAAATATTTTTATCAAATGTTTCCTGAACATTTCCATTTTTGACTTTGTGGGAGGCAAATGTGTCATGGCTTTTCAAGTCATTGCGCCCTGTGTCTTACCTACCTTACGTCCCGTATTCAAGTCCCGTTAGTTACGCATCTGCAATTGCACGCAGTTGACTAAAAGCCGCAGTACAAGAAACTAGAATTAAAAAAAATAATGTACAAGAAAATTCCGGAAAAAAAACTTTACAGCGTTTTTGAGACGTTTACCCGACCCCTCTTGGTATTACAGGCGTGAGAATGTGTGTGTGTGTACCCTACCATTGGTTATTAAAATATTTACAAGAATAAATATCATTGTATAACCCGAGTTTCCTTCCTTTTCTACTTTCCCAATACGTTACCAAGATTTCATTAAAATTTGTTCTCAAACAGAACACTGGACAACTAATATTGACAAGATATCGATAAGTTTCCGAGTTTACTCAAAACTAATAGCGAAGTAATAAAGCTGCGATTAGTTCTGAACTTATTTTATCCAACCTTTCAAGTTAACCCGTTTATTGCTTGACGTTTGTTGATTCCGGTTTAATCCGGTTATTTACTTGAGTATCTATTTGTTCTCAAATACAATTATGTGCAGAATGAAGGTCAATATGCCATAGATGTTTTATTTAGGAAAATGCGTACGAGTGTGCAGTAATGTTTTGAGTAGGTAAACGAGGAAAATCAAAAGACATTTTTATTTATTTTGATGAGACTTTATGTGTATTACATTTACTGTATTGATATTAAGATGTTTACCGTCTTTGTTGACTGTTTACGAGTATTATCGCAGAGTAAAGTTGATTTAACATTAACATTAAACTCCCGTGAGACTCACTCATCTTATAAAATAAAATACGGATAACTCACGTTATAAATCGAGTTTAGCTCGACATGTTTTGGACTAATTCGTAGCCCTTCATCTAGGAGCCGCGGCAGCTGCTGCTGCCAAACGCGAACTGCGCGCCTCGGCTCTCTTCGCGCGACTGCTCGTGCTCGACGAAACTAACACTGGCTCACGACTACCCTCGTTATTATCGTCATTTATATTATTGTCAAAAATAGGGTAGCACACAACACTAACTACATCACTTTGTAAAGGCACCTCCACACTCGCTGTTGACGCAGTACGAAGATTCAAAACCGTCTTCCAACTCGGAGGCACCGACCAACCACCATCTCGATTAAAATTTGGACGTCTACTAATCTCTATAGCTTCACGTACTTTTCGTTGAATGTAAAATTTCTCCCTTGCTAGTACGGAAACCTTGTCAAAACGGATATAGTGCGTCGAATCAGAGTTCATTGAGTGTTCGGCAACGGCTGACCCCCGATCATCTTGTTTCTTCATACTGCTAAAGCTGATTTGCTGATTTAAAGTTGATTTGATAAATATTTACACAGGTATTAAAAACAGTTTTTACTTTCACCTGTCTTACCACGTTGGCAGTTTTTTTTTCTATTTTTAGCATAGAATGTAGCAAAATGTAACAATGATCAAATACATTTTGAGGTTGTGTTGTAATAAATCAATACTTATAGTTTTGATATGATGTTTATGATATAATAATTCAGTGGATGCAAATCTGTCGCCTAAATCATGTTACTTTGACATAAAGTCAAGATCTGGGCGACAGCAGGAAAGTATAAACCCTATGTTGCCTTTTACAGCATCCATAGCAGAAACAGACTGGTAGAAGTCTAAAGCCTACACTACCGACTTGAATTTAAACAACTAACGTACAACTAAGTCAGTTAGGCTCTGTTAGCTGATTCTATATCACTCGTAGTCGTACTGAAACCTGCCCCTAAAGCTTAGAAAAAGTAATTCGTTACAACAACATCTGTCGCATATTTATTTCTTCAACAAAACTCCGTAGTGGGGGAGTAACGTTTTTTCCCACGCAACAGCGCTTTTAATACAAATAAGCCGATAAAAAACGGGCAGAGTTCGTTGTTTCACACGAAAAATGCTTCTTTATATCCCTCGCTGCTTGGATAAATCGTGTGCGGCCTCGTTTACATTATAAATAAAATCGGTATAAAAGAGTTTGCGAGCAATGATATAAATTAAAAGGATGTGCCAATTCGAAATAAAACATCACCCTCAGATATTGCAAGGAATGAAATCACAAACGTGAATCGGAATAGTCGTTCAATTTGACATTTGATTCTTGATGTTCTTAGCCTCATGGGGTTTAAAGTGATAACAGTAGGACAAAATCAATTTGTAGTGAAAGCCCAAGTATTTTAACAGAGACTTGGAGGAATGACCCACTGTGATAGTACTAGAACAAAATATTTCCCGTCATCATCTCTAGCTTAAAAGTAATGTTAAGCCGTACCCTAATAGGATTTAAGTCTTCTTCACAAAAACAGGTAAACCGGTATGCGCTTAGTGAAAAGCGGCCGAAAGGATTTCGGGTTATAACATTTATGAAGCTCCGAAACAGGAAAACAAGGCGCTGGGAATAGGATCTATTTGACATAAAGACGGAAAGACAACCTGAACAAAAATGAAGACTTATAATCATAGGAAAAGACACACGATCACAATACATGGCATGTCGACAAACAATGAAAGACATTATTTTACATGTCCTAAAATTCTAACCTCAAAACTGTACTCTAACATCAAAAATTCATGTAACGAAAAACAAAAGCTAAAAATGTCTACATTCTTATTTGTCATTTTTTACTTTTCGTTTTATTGTAGGTACATTTTGCAGGTTAAACTACTTAAACCTAAAGGATACTTCGTTTGTAACCACCACTAAAAGATAACTGCGAAAGTTTATAATTGAGTGATTGTGTGTGTCTGTTTGTTACCTCTTCATTCCCAAACGGCGGAACCAATATAAGAAGCGCCCTGGTAACTTCTAAAGCGTGTTGAAGGACGGCAGATTACTATGGTGATTTAACAATCACAATGTCGTCTATGTGTACTGTTTTCTGGCACTAATCAAAAAGACGCGGTACAGAGCTGTAGAGATCGCGATAAAATCCCACCTAAACCAAATGTACCTAAAGCTTAAACTCAACTAAATTGTAATCCAATAAGAAAATCTCTTCCAGCATTTCGCAGTAAATTACAGAAGTATTATACATTATCCACGAGTGTGCCGATAAGAAGGATTCTTCAGATATTAATCATCGACGTTGGATTTATTTTTAGGGCTACAGATAGAATATTGAATTAAATGGAAATCAAATACGGTTATCGTTGTTTGTCTGCTTGATGTCAAGTTATTAGGTTTGGAGAACATTAATGAGCTTTGTTCGTTAGATTGTCAATCAAATCCTTAAAAATGGTCACTAGCTAGCATTGAGGATATAACCTATAGAGTACTAATGTCATCTTGGTTGTTCGGAAATTATTCCGCAAAACAATTGAAGACCTCGCTGTGCTCTTATTGGCCGGCCCAAGATCGCGCGCCACACTAGAGTTGGGCAAGTTTACAAATGTATCGATAATATCGATATCGATAATAGTAATTTTTTACTAATTGTCCTGGAACGCAATTTTTAAAACAAGCTCACCTCTCTGTCTTCGCACTCATCGTTCAATATTAATATCGCTCTTGTACAATTATAAATGAAATGTAAACCACTTTTAAAATAAAAGATTATAAAATTCACCAACAAATTTAATTCCTTACCAATGCAGTCATCTTTTGGTTTATTGGAAAAAAAATGCTAATCTGGACCGAGATAATAAAATAAAACTGTCAAAAAATTAAAAAATACGAAATTTTTTATCAAGGTTACCTACTGTAAACAGTGAACTGTTTCGTTAAATGAATCTAAAATAAACCTACTTTCAATCACAGCGGATTACAGCTAATTTAATTTAAGTGAATACAATCAAAACTTTACAAAAATTATTGTTATTGAAAAATACAAAAAAGCAGTTTTTTTCTAAATAAAACCCGCGGGGACACTGGACTGTAATTGTTAGCAGTGGAAGACTTCGGCCCCTCAACACGAACCTCGAAAATTGATTTGATTGATTGATTGGCCCAAAATGATGCTAAAAGTGGCTGCGAAGCATGAAATAGTCATAATCATGGATATGTCTATTTCACGTTTCGTGTGTTTTGCCTACCCCATTTGGGAACAAAGGCGTGATTTTATGTTATGTTAACATTTATTTAATTCGGCACCGTAAAATACGAAATACTTATAAATATCGATACATCATTTGATTATTAACAGCGCAACTCTAGTTACACTGTGTATTGACAGAATGAGATGAAGTAATGGGATGACACCTAGGTGAAAGTGAGATGCATAATTATGTGTCATTTTGAATGACCAGTTAACTTGAGCTGCACTAAAATGAATATAAATTGAAAAATGCATGTTTACTGTTAATTACCGGTTAAATGTAACACCGTCTGTTTTCAAATTTGAATTTTTGCCGTTTTTACCACACCAACGAATGGAACAGTACGTCATTACGCAAGTATATTAATTTACATCTAGAAATATGAGGAGTTGCACGCAGATCTGTTGTTGGCTCCATACAGTTTCTGTGACAGTGACACTACACGTTAGTATATTGAAATAAACAAACATTTGCGGACCGGGGTTGCGAACATTGTTTCTCTATAGGTTCTATCCTCTATGCTAGCTAGTAATTAAGTAGACAACTTTACTAAAACACGCTTGGCTCTGCAGCGCGTCATGATGTCAAATTGTTGTAGAAAAAGTTAAGCAGCGTTTGCTCTGGTCAGACAGAAGATGGGTGACCACTTTTAGTATTTTTTAATGATAGGAAAAATTGAGAAAATTCAAGTTGGACTCGAAATTCCCACGCAAGCCGAACACATTCACAATTTACAACACATTTACGGTACCGGGCACTTTAGCATGCAAAAAGCATACAAATCAAATCCTCCGCACATTCATTACGGAACATGTAGGCACCAAAAATGAACAAAAAATGGCGAAACAATCAGCGGGGTGAAATCGAGCAAATTCATTTTGTTGTTAGAACGGGTCGCGTGAGAAAGAATTGAATATTTTTGATTACGGAAAAATGTAAGGGAAATGAGAACCGAATCGCATTTGTACATAACGCTCGGATGACGTTCTGTTTACGCGTCCTGTTACAGCCAAAATTATTTGCGAATTGCGATGTTTATGCCTCGCATTGTCTTCCGATGTTCTTGAAATCGAGGAGACGAATTCCGTAAACATTTGCAAGACAAAATCCGTAGAATATTATAGTAGTAGGTATTTAAGATAGAAATAATCTTCTTCTAACTGCTATCATAAAGTTAATATTAACTATTTTTAAAGGCGTCCTCTTTAAATTCGTACGAACTTAAAAATATGATCACGGTTATTAGGATAACCGTCTATAGGTAGAGAACGTTTTAACGATAAGACCCTCAATTGTCTATCCTTCCTGCTTATTTGGTGATCAATGGTAGGAACCTACTGATTTTTGGCGTTCAGTGAACAGTATTCATATTTCATCATCCTTCGAGAACTCATTTCTGAGATAGCAAGTCTCCCGTCGCAATGCAAATCATTTTTACATGTAATAATTCCTAGTTTTACGTGATTTTTTAAACTGTTTTGGCTTCATTTAATATTAAACTCCCGTGAGACTCACTCATCTTATAAAATACTGATGACTCACGTTACAAATCGAGTTTAGCTCGACATGTTCCGGACTAATTCGTAGCCCTTCATCTAGGAGCCGCGGCAACTGTTGCTGCCAAACGGGAACTGCGCGCCTCGGCTCTCTTCGCGCGACTGCTCGTGCTCGACGAAACTAACACTGGCTCACGACTACCCTCGTTATTATCGTCATTTATATTATTGTCAAAAATAGGGTAGCACCGTTTTGGCTTGTTTTCCGTGTGGTGTCGAGTTTGCAACTCACGATTTCTTCCGTACATATTGTAAGAGGTGACTAAGTAGAAAAGTAAAGTACATTTAAGACGACAGGCTAGCAACCTATCACTATTTAGTGTATCTCTTATAAGTCCCCAAAATTATACCTACTAGGTACTTAAAAGTGGCTAGGAGACGTGTCGTGGTTTTGGCTATGTAGCGTAACGTATGCTCTGCCTACTCCGTATGATAATACAATCGTGATTTATTTATGAAATTTATATTCTTAAATCCCCAGCAGTACAGAACTATTCAACATGCGACTATTTGGCCAAACGTTGAAATCGAAACTTCTTTTTCAACAATCGCTCAATCAATTTGGTTATAACCACGTCACACTTTGATTTCTATCCAACTGGTAAAACGAAACTTCCCAAGAAAACGTATACAATAATATCCTTCAACTCCAAATTTTTGATTAATCTTGAACATAATTAAAACTGTTCTAAATATACCATGCTATTTTTAAATCTGCTACGTTCGTCATTCATAAGTCATCTAACTTTTTGCGTGGGCAGTAATAAACCGAAGAAATTCGAGAGCCGACTCATTTGGATGGACTCGCGTTTAATTTATTACTTAGTAATTGACAAAAAATGTCATACGATACTGGGCGATATTTTATTATTTTTACAGTTTTTGTGGAGTGGTTTTCATTGACATTAAATTTACAAAATGGTGTCGGTATAATTTTTAATTTACTAGCTTCGCGATTTAGTGTTTGGCTGTGACATTGTAATTTACATAAATACATCACGCCTGTATTCATAAATAGGGTAGGCAAAGCACATGAAACGCTACATAGACAAAACCATGACTACTTCACGTTTCCTATCCACTTCAAAAATACTTTTCAAGATTTGATTTTGCGATAGAACGCACCTTCTCTCTATCAGGAAGCAACTGCGCTACATATATTATTCTGTTCATTATTCCACCTCAATTAATACATCTAAAACAGTCCGCCTAAAATTCCCATTCACAGCACAATACTCAGTAATTACACAAAAACATGCAAATAAAGCTAAGCCTTACACCCCTCGGTGCTATAAAAAAGCGTTTCGGAAGAAAAACGACGTTCTATCGATACAAATCTATACAAACGACGCCATTAAAGCGGCGAATATTCGCCGAAATCAATTTGGGATTCCCAATACAATTCTACGTGTGTGAGTTTAATTTGAGATATGATAGGGGATAATTATGAGTGTTCGTGCAGGAGTTTCGGTGTGTGTAACATGTTGGGCGTGGTAGGTATGGATTTTAATAATTGGTATAAGAAATTACAGTATTGCGCGAATTGAGTTTGGTTTTGTTGTGGTAAGAGAATTAGAAGCTATTCTTTAAGGTGGTGTAAAACTTCACACTTTCAGTGTTAAGTCAATAGTTTACGAGATATAAGCTTAGGAGAAGTTTCAGGTAACTACTTCGAATAACCCTCTTTTATACAAAAAAAATAAAAATAAAAAGTTCTGTAATTGTCTACTTATTGTTAAGTTATCGTTTCTAGTGCCGAAAAAATATCTCCTCTTATAATTTTTCAACATAAAAATGAACGCAATTTAACTAACGCCAATTATTTGCACACCTAAATAACTTTCTCTCGCAATTCTGAATGGAATAGAATTCGTCTGTGTTATATTTAGCCAGACAAATGGAAAAACTGTCGTTTAAATTTACTTGTGTACCCCTTTTTCAAATTAAGCGTTGTATTCTAACTCACTCACTCGAAAGTATAAATTGTAGTGAAAAAAAAATACACCTAAGAAGTTACTCAGAATATCAACAACTCAATTTATTTTCGTAAGTCTTTATTATCTGCAATGCTCTTTGACATTTTCTTAAGTACTGTATTTCTTTCTTTTATTTCGCTTCAGTGTTCCAATTTCATACAAACAATTATTCTTATTGCCCAATCATTTTCTAATGGAGGAGCAAAGTAATTCATTAAATATTAAATTATGCTTGTAGTTATTCTTTAACCTTCTGCCACTGAGGTGGTAGTCTGTCAGACACCGCCAAACGTAAAAACGTTACCAGATCACGATGTGACGTGATGTA
>BHDV01028664.1:101103-116009 GCA_005406045.1 Adoxophyes honmai
TTTCGGGTCATCTGACAAGGTGTGGAGTAATGTCGACCTTCGCGCGGCGCCAGAGAGCTCAATGTCAGCTGCTAGCGTGCGGTCCATTTGTTAATAATAATTATGTAGGCACATAAAAAGGCGGCATTTGTGAAGATCAAAGCAGTGAGGCTTCTGTACTTGTACTATTATCTATTCTGTGGCAAAGTTGTCTTTTATATGGTCACAGATGTTCGCATTATCTCCAACACGTTACAACTTGAACGCAAGGACATTTACACGGCGGGTTTAGTGTACGACAACACTTTTGGGACGAATACTTTTGCTTGAATGTTTTGTCTGTTAGGAGCTTTAATGAAGCCAAAATGCCTTCTTTTTTATTGGGCCTATGTACATTGAACATTTTATTTCATTATGTTCTTTGTTGGAACCAGTAGCCCTAATGTCTAACTCGCTCTTTATCATGATCGCTTTTAATTTGACAGGTAGAAGCCAATTTAAGACAAATTTTGACATGTTTCCATATCATGATCATATAAAAACAAACTCCGTTTACAACGTTCTTGTTAAAGAATTCGTCTTGAAATATATCTACAATGGTTTCGCATAGATGTATAAACAAACATAAAATACGCAAATGATTTTCTGTTAAGGGTCGAACACCCGACGTTTACCTTATTTCAGAATACACAGCACCAAGTATTAACTCCCCACAGTTAAATCTTTCCTCCGAAACGTCTAACATAAGTTTCTCTAATTGGAAAACTTGAAAAGGTGTGCGATATGGAACAATTCAATTCGCCCTTTCCCTGTTAGCGAGTTCGCCCTTTGTGCCAATTCTGTACGTTGATACTGGGAACTGAGTGTTAGCGAGAAAGGTATTTGAGTATTGGTACGTGAATAAAAAATATCTGGGGGTAGAGATTTTACAATGCAAAGTGGTGTTTTAACTTGGTCTAGAATATTTGTCTGTTTTAAACATAAAACGGCCGTAAGACTGACCCATAATGAAAAGAAAGGATACATTCTTTATATTGAGATTAGCTCGACATGTTTCAGGTCAATATGTGATCCATCAGCGGGGGTATGTGGAGCGTGTAATGTCGCCTCTTACAACATCCACGAAAAAAACGGAGAAGTATTCTAAACCTGACACGACACGGTAAACTAACTCAAAACCTAAAAATCATGCTACGATTGACATTGATTGTAAAATAGACATACATACATCCATATAATCAGGTCTGTGTTCCCAAATGGGGTAGGCAGAGCACACGAAACGTGCCATAGACAAAACCATGGTTATGACTATATCACGCTTCCTAGCCACTTCTAGGATAGTTTTAGGTTTGCATAGATGGAAGAGGTACAATAGTCATTGTTTTGTCTATATAACATTTCGTGCGCTCTGCCTATCCCATTTAGGAATACAGGCGTGATTTAATATGTAGGAGCCCAACTCGCGCTTGACCGAGTTTATTTATAGAGCCTGGACTGTAATAGGCTGCGTCATCATTCACCAGGAGATTCAAAATGGACGCTGTCTGCCATCCGCCGCTACGCTGTAAAATGACTTCGTTCCGGTGCGAAACACAGGCAATTACTATAATTTATCCTAACCAGGGCTACTAGAGCCCTGGCTAAAGATATTATGAAGATTATGTGAATTTACGTTAAGATGTATACTCAAAAGGTACAGCCACAGAATAGTAATAGGTAGTACTACGTTCAAAATGTCCACTCTCGAACATCTTTGGGAGTAAAGATATTATTTTTCTCTTTCTACGGTTACCTGCTTGCCTTAGATCTTCATGTAGCCATAACAGTAAAAACATACATTATTATGCGATATATTTTTATTTACATAATCATAAAAAATTCGTCTGTACACGAATTGGGTAAGCAAAGCTCTGAAAATTATACGTAGACATATGATTTACTTATAAAATACTTTAACCTATGTAAAAAAATTAAGTAAACTATATAACTACGTCGATATACAAGTGTAATGAAAATGGCAGATAATGTATGGACGTTATAGTAAGTTAAACCGTCGATAGATTGATTATTGGGAGATACCTTTATAGGGATCAAAAACGTCGTAACAATATTCGCTTATACCTTCCACAAAAACTGAATGTCAGTTCAAATTCCATCAACTTCTCTAATCGTTCTATTCGCTCTTATGACTGTGACATATAACGGCTCAGAAAGCGCGCCCAATTCCTTTAAAAACTCATCACTCAACGCGACAAAGTTCTTTGTGTACCTGGTGCTACGTATACATCGAATGGCCAACCAATTTGCCAACCAAAAACGGACATTTGCCGAGTAAATTATCGAGAAATCAAATGATTACTAGGAGATGTATTAACTTGTTTGTGTATCAACTCATTTAAACTCAAGCTCAGGTTTAGAAATGCCACTTTTAGGGTTCCGTACCCAAAGCGTAAAAACGGGACCCTATTACTAAGACTTCGCTGTCTGTCCGTCTGTCCGTCTGTCACCAGGCTGTATCTCACGAACCGTGAGAGCTAGAAAGTTGAAATTTTCACAGATGATGTATTTCTGTTGCCGCTATAACAAAAAATACTAAAATCAAAATAATAATAATAATTAAGGGGGGCTCCCATAGAAAAAACATGTTTTTTTTTTTGCTGTTTTGGGTCTATTTAAATAACTGTAACAGCTAAATACTTGAAATGCTCACAGAATATTTAATTAAATATCTACTTTAAAAATAAATAATTAAATTAAAATAAAATTAGTATTTAAGGGGGCTCCCATACAAAAATTCTGATTTTTTGCTGTTTTTGGTACGGAACCCTTAGTGCGCGAGTCCGACTCGCACTTGGCCGGTTTTTTTATTTTAATCGGTTTGGAAATTTGACTAGCACATAGCACACAGAGCAGATAGACGATGGGGTCAAAAAGTGCTCGAGTGGACCACGGACAAGCTAGCATTGCGTAGGGATGTCCACCTACAAGATGGACAGACGACCTTATAAAGATCGCCAGAAGTCGCTGGATGCATTTCGTATACCTGTACATGTGGAAGTACAAAGAGAAGGCCTATATTAATCAGGGACGTTCTTTGGTCGAACAAAAATTCAACATGGACAAAGGTATAGATCATGGAATTCTCGGAGTGGGGGCTTGTGACGTCATGCCGTAGTAAACATTTTAGCACATAGTGACGTCACTCGAAACTTCAGAGAACTGTATATGTATACTCGTCATTTCAGGTCTGTTAAATAAAAGAAAAAATACATATACAATATTTCCCGTGTGGTGCCGGGTTAGAATAGCACCTCCCCCTTTCTTCCCGTGGGTGTTGTAAGAGTCGACTCTGGAAAAGGGTTAGTGTATTGTGGGCGATGGGCTAGCAACCTGTCACTGCAATATCACGTTTAACCATCTGGTTACCCTGAAATTGCTAAACGTGGCACTGGATTTTTGAATTCACGTGCTCTGCCTACCCCTCTTGGGAATCCAGGCGTGAGAATATGTATGTATGTATGTATATTTTTTGGTAATCTAACCGTCGGAATAAATCTTTGGTCAACTACCCAATTCTAATGAGGTTCTATCATCTCTTTCAACAATGGCATTGGTTTGAGTTCCGCCTAGCTATGCACTAGATGGCTTCTAGCTTTGATTCGAGATTCCTACAATGCAGTCGCTGCTAACTCAATTTATTAAGGTTCCACTACCGACTATGCTGCGATATCTGGACTCGGAATAAGTAATTGCTCTCCAGACGAGATGTGCAGTGTCATGGGAAACCGATTTATAGTTTGTTTTTAGGTAATCGTCCCAGTGTTCGACGCTGGACTGTTAAAATGACATGATACCAAGATTCTTAAGTATAGTTTACATTCGAAAATAAAAGAGGATTCGGATTAAACATTAATTCTAATTTTTAGATGTTTTGATATTGACGAACGTAACAAAAAATTGTTAAACAGTTGTAAGGGTTGCACCTTACACCAAAGCAATATTTCGACGCAAAATGAAATATTTCACGTGTCGCGTTGAACGTATTAGGTTCAACACACAGACATCATCACGCCTGTATTCCCTAATGAGGAAGGCAGAGCACACATATTATAGTCAAAACTATGACTATTTCGCAGTTCATGTCCACTGTTAGCATAATTTTCGGTTAAAACATTGAGGTATAAAAGTGACAGGTTGGTAGCCTGTCTCCTAAAACATACATCAACCTATTTCCTTAGTCGCCTCTCATAATATCCAAGTGTCACTCTAAACCCGACAACACTGAGAGTAACAACATTGCTTAACCGAAACTTCACTCCAAAACAAAATAAATATCTTCTCGAGAACAAAAGAAAATCGAAGCTCTCTGAACTGACTTAGTAACAGTGGGATGCCTTAGGTCTATAGATACACGAAATTAGATAGTGGTTGAAAATGGAGGCGGGACAAAGAAAAAGGTTTCTCTTGTTATTCAAATCAGTGACAAAGTTTGGTCGCGAGTGCTCCCAAACTTGGCTTAGCGGTTTTTTTTTAAATTCACGTCTTGTTAAAACACTTTGTTTATTCAGAGAACGAAGAAATTCCAAGGGATTTATTCTTTGCTTTCACACTGTAGATGAATTTACTCAACTTAGATGTGTTCACATTTAAATTTTTAGAAGAAAATGTCATCAAAGTAGGTGCTTTGGACCTTTTTCTACTTGAATGATATTCATCTTCAATTTTGTACGTTTCTACGATCAACTATACACTCGTTGTTAGTGCTTAGAGCAGCTAAAGATAACAACATCATCCGTATACAATATTGAAATATTAGGTTTGAGTCTACTCCAACTGCAACTCAACTGCTTTAGCAGTAGGCTTATGGAGGCCCTTACACTAATGTGTTTTTTAAACAATCTACCTTTTACCTACTGAAGAAGCGTGGAAACTTAACACGAACATACAACCTAATAAACAAACACCAACAAAATAACATCCTTGTTATCCTAGTTTTCTCTAACAGAATTGAAACCTGTTTACCCATTCAGAACCACCGACGTAACTCAACATCAATGTTAAATTACGCCCGATTCCGCCTCGTGTCCCTTTCAAAATGCATCTCCGAATTCCCTGACCAGTCAGGTCCCATCGCAGCCAATATACTGAATAAACGATTCGTATCTGAATATGCATTGCTCGATGCGAATTCTTAACGGTTACTCAAAGCGCTTATGATGAGAGACGGTAAAGGTTACTGTATTTTTAATACTGTGAAGTTTTTTCTAAAATAATAGAATGAAATCGTCGACGAGCATGAGTCAAATGTCAAATTTTTTACACAAAATGGATGCTAATTTTACATTAGATAATAGCACCACTGTAAGCGTAGGGAAAAAATATAAATTAAATTATTTGAATTAGAGAATTGTTGAGAAAGTTTTGAGAATAGAGTGAACTGTCATACAAACATGAAAATAAATGAATAGTTAAACAACCTTTAGTAGTTTTTGTGTACTTAAAACGATTTATTATAATCCTCACTGCAGCACAGCGAATGAAGGTGGGCCAAAAAACAATAGTAAGCGAATACTAAATAGATTTAATTCAGATTGGTGGTGTTAGGTGTGTCGTTGATGCTAGATATAAAGATATTAACCAAGTCAGTATTTTAGTAACTTCGACGATATTTACCAACATTTGAATTTAATATCACAACAATATTCACGCCTACTGTGTCACCAAAGTATCTCGTGAGCAACTTTGGAGCATTCTAACTCCCTGACGTTGCGTAAAATTTACTTAAACATTTTTTTTGCTTATTTTGTACAATAGTGAACTAATACCTAAATCACTTAGTTTTTTTCATGTTAAAGGTCCGACCACACCGCAGCTTAAAATCCGGTCTCGCTGCGGAATCGCAGTGTCGCGTCGTTTTCGCACCGGTTTCGCCGCATGCTCCCACACCGCAGCTTAAAATACGCTGTCGCACCGTAAATTGATCTGCGTAAAAATCGCAAAAAATATTACAAGGAGATCTTATGGCAGACACCACACCGGTGACGTAAAAAACGCAGCTGTCTTGTAGATGCAGCGATTTTTACGCAAAGATTTGCGAATCGGGGTTTCTCGGTTATTGTCGGTAACACTTCGTTTTTCACATAGAGATTATCAGATTCTATGTCTAAAATTTTAAAAAGGAACGAGACACGTTCTTTTGTTTTGTTGCTGTGATGGGTGCAGTTGATCTTTACTTATGTCATATAGGTATTTGAAGCATGATTTTGACGCAGCGAATTTTAAGCACCGGTTTGGAAGGTTTGCGACAAAAAGATTATCGTGACACACGTCATTGCGATTCCGTTCCGTCACCGTTTTTTGAGCTGCGGTGTGGGGAGCACGCGGCGAAAACGGTGCGAAAACGACGCGACACTGCGATTCCGAAGCGACACCGGATTTTAAGCTGCGGTTTGGTCGGACCTTTATTCATGCAACAACGACTCAAACGTAAGAAAACAGTTAACATTACAATGGTTAGCATCCCCAGAGTCCCGTGATCGAAGACAAGTGACGACTCCCGTTTACAAGCTTTGTGATGTCAATGGACAGCGCGAAGTAGGTTCCACCATAAATTCCACTGGACATTCGTCATGAGTCAAAGGCTGACGTTCAGTCGTGTTGTCCCCTTTGATTTCTGCTGACCAACTTTGTACTAGCTTTGTTGACCGTTTCAACCAATGATAAAGTTCGCCGACAGATTTTTCCAAAACTTCAGCAATATTTAATGTATGTACTAAATTGGCAGGCTGCCGGCACATTCCAATATTGTAATCTATCTATGGTGTAGCCCATTAGATATCGGAAAGTGACGTGATATCCATACATCATCTAGTAGAAAAAAAAACCAAACATTCCTGATTGATTTATTTCTCCAGTCAGTCCCTTGTAACACGGTCTTTAAACAAAATTTCGAGTGGTGTCAGGTTAGGAAAATTTCTGCCGTCGATGTCGTAAGATACAGGCATAGAAGTATGTTAGGTGAAAGGCTAAGTAACCTGACACTATATTACTTCTATTATATTGTAGAAGTTGACTATGAATCGAGAAATAGTATGTATGTACAGTTAGCTGCAGAGAAAAGTTACCCCCCGCTCATACAACGTTTGATTACTAGGGGGCTACTTTTCTCTGCAGCTGTCCGTACAGTACAAAATAAACAATGTGAAATAACAAGCACAGAACAAAACACAAGTACCTACAAAGGCAAATATAGGCAGAGGCAAGTATCATAGTTTTAACTAAGTAGCATTTCGTACGCTGTTCGTTCATTATAGGAACACAGACATAATTTATGCATGAATAAAGTGCATAACCCATCAATTTATAAAATTTTCATAGCAATGACTCCCAATCACGTGGATTTATGAAATCGTCAGCAATATTAAATTTGTCAACGAAATTCGGTTAAAATATGTCGGTGCCTCTACAGGCCGATGTTATCAAGTGTCAGCCTACATTCGCAAATTAAATTTAGCCCCGGATTTCTAGGCCAGCTTTAATACGGAGGTTTATATACGCGGGATATTATTAAATTAATCAGTTTTATCTGACATCAGTCCTGGACGTGGTTTTGGGTGGCTTGGCTGCTAGCTTGTTTTCGACGAAACTGTGAATCTAGAATTTAATCTTCTGCCTTGTGGAGGAATTACTTACGTCACACCCGTATTCGCAATCGGGGTAGACAGAGCTGACGAAATGCTACATATACTCCGTTTCTTATGTGGATGTTTTAAGAGGCGACTAAAGATGGTATAGGTTAAAGCATGTGTTGGCAACCCCAACACTAATATTTTTGGATGTTTTTAAATTTATTACACTGGCAACACTGCCACATTATTCTGTCTCTTCTGCAACATGTCCTCCATCTGTAAAATGTGTTTCTGTTCGAATAAAATGATTTTAAATTCTTTCTGACTTTGAAGTGCAAATTAAATGAGCCTAGCTCTAAACAGCATGCAGGCGACAATCTGGCATACTGTCACTATTGTAAACTACCAACTTACCGACATACAATCACGCCTGTTTTCCTATATGGGGTAGGCAGAGCACACAAAACGTGACGTTAATAAAAACAGTTTCGTTAGCCACTTTAGCATACATTTGGATTTTTATAACAGATGGAAGAGGTGTATAATAGTGACAGGTTGCTAGCCTAAAGCGTACATAAACCTTTTTCCTTAATCGCCTCTTACTACATCCACGAAAGAAATGGAAAGATTATCTTCTAACCCGACCCGACACAGGAAAACTATCAAGTTGAGACCCAAAACTGAGCGAGAAGTGGCTGCGGAGCCTGAAAGAGTCTTAGTTTTTGACTATTATGGCGTTTCGTAGGGTCTGCTTTTCCTATTTGGGAACGCAGACATGATATACGTGTGTTTGTGTAGAACTGCTTATATACACCCCATTAAATTTTCGTTCATCATTATCGGTTTAGAAACAGATCAGATGAAAAGTACCCGAAACCGACGAGCTTGTATGAAGAGACTAAAGATTGTTGATGAACCAAAAGAGATATGCCAGGATCGTAGCAGGTCGAACAAAGTGGTCTCTGCCTACCCCTGTGGGAAAGAGTCGTGACGGTATGTATGTAAGTAAATTATCACCAGAAGGCCTGAAAAATCGTTCAAGCGTCTCAAAGTTACCTCATTTTGTCCTTACGCATTATGTCTGAGGGCGACGATATCTGTAAGGTTTTTGATTATGTTGTTTACTCAAAGAAAGTGAAACGGCAAACAAGCCAGATCGTTAAGCGGGAACGATTCACCCCAACTGCTCACTTCACGCAATAAACCATACAACAAAACATACGCCTCATATTTTACGAGCACTTGTTCATGTCAACAAATTTACATACAAGTATCACAACAAAAGCTGTCAGCTTCCAATCGGAATAGTCGGATTCGCTAGGCCTGGGAAAAAGTGATGATATCGATAATTTAGGTACAGTCACGAACAGGGATTGTTGTGCCACTTGCCACTGTTCGCAATTTAGACGTGTAATCAATGACCTATGTGACTGACAGATGTTATCTATTGGATTAGTACAACACGACCAAGTTACAAACATACGTAAGTGGCTCAACAATCCCTATAATGTAGGTTCGAAGACGAATACGTACTGACTATACGTAAACAGCTCATACGTTTATTAGTGATAAAATAATTAATGAGTCACGCAACAGGATGTACCTCATTAGCCGAATACATGGGTCATTGTCATAACCCTAAAAAAACATGTCCATTTGTAATATATAAGACATTTTTAATACTTGCATTTAATTTACATCATAACTATAAAGTACAGGAAACGTACTAGACTATACTATATCGTATTTTCTATAAATGTAATATTTGTTTTGTTTATCACCACAAATGTAACTGAAAGTCCACTTCGGTGGACTGTCCGGGTTCCGCCTGTTAATAGAATGTGGCTTTAAAAAAATACATCTCTTTTATTATTGTACAAAAATGCCATTTTTCCCTAATCTTTATATGATTTCCATTTGACATTAATAGGATTTAAAAAATTAGATGGAAATAAAACACATTTTTTGCATCAGTGAATCTTGTCACAGCATTTTTTGTCTTTTTGGTGGACATTACTTTAAATTCTAGAAAAATTAGGGAAATGCCAAATGAATAGACCGGGACATATAATTTAACTAATTCACTATCGTACTATCCCTGTTAGCATCCATTTTGCCGTGACTTGTGCGCAGCAGACGATATTGTTGTGTTAACAAGAATATTTGGTGGTGTCAATGTTGAATTGTCTTTCCGGTTACTGCTGTATTTTGTAAGTACATCGCTATAAATCCACCAAACGTTTTTAATAATTAGTCAAGCAATCAAACATTGTAAATTATGCCTTGCCTTTTGAATAATCCTTTAAATGGCTGGTGTTGTGAATGATATTGCGGAAAAAGTCCATTCGGTGGACGTCTTTTTGGTGGACTTTTTGTGCACCCAAACGATAAATGATTATATTTTGATTGATTCTTGTACTTTGGTTTAATTTCTTATTATAACTTTAAAAACTAGCTTCTGATTCCTTTTTTGTTTTATCCGTAAATGACTAGTGACTTAATAGTGAACGTTAATTCTGTAAAGGTAAAAAAACTGTAGAAGATTTAACAAAAACATACAAAATAAGCTTTGGAGGGAAAATGGAATGATGCACGACGATGCAGAAAAAAAATCAATTTACAAAAAGAATCTTAAAAGTACATCGCACGCAAAATACCGCCTTCCATTCCAATTATTTTAGTACCATGAAATGGGTGAACGTATTGCAGTGAAAAACAGAAGAATGTTTAAAGCAAAGAAACTTACTTACTTAGAAAGAAGTTGATGACTTTAGAATGCAGCAACCATTAAAAATTAGTGAGTGCAGTCTGTTTGTAGATTGAAAAAAATGTTCATAAAAGTATACAATTTTTGGACGTATATTCTGAAAGTTCGGATACGTCAACGTTAAAACCAGGAAGAGCCACCAAACCCCCACTTTCATACATGCTTCTTGAAGACTTGAAGGCTTCCTAGTCTTCGGAGGACGAAGGCATATTTGGTCCACCGAAAAGAATTGTCATTTCGGTAGACAGACACAAAATATTTTTTTTATACTTTTTGAATGTATTTACGTGTCTGATTGTTCATGATTATGAGAATATATCTTGAACGTTATTTGTGTTTAAGATGTTTACCGCTTTTTGTTTTGTTTATTTATTATTAATTAACATAATTAGTCCACTCGGTGGACATATTAGTCTTTTCTGTGGAACCGAAATATCGTTATTTCGTTTTAAATCGTTTTTTTCGAATAATTGATCTCTGAATGATACTCAGTTCTGTTGCAAGTTAGAGTAAGAGTCGTAATATACCTTTGATTTTTATAAATCACGTGTTTCATTTTTTGGCGAAAAAAATTGCCAGGCTTGACAATGACCCACATACATACATATACTCACGCCTGTATTCCCAAGCGGGGTAGGCAGAGCACGTGAATTCGAAAATCCAGTGCCACGTTTAGCAATTTCAGGGTAACCAGATGGTCAAACGTGATATTGCAGTGACAGGTTGCTAGCCCATCGCCCACAATACACTAACCCTTTCCCATAGTCGACTCTTACGACACCCACGGGAAGAAAGGGGGAAGTGCTATTCTAACCCTTATTTATTATTATTTCAAAGAGTTCTTAATCACTAATTATTATAACATACACATTTATTTTCTTGTAACTTAGCAAATCTGATAATAGTATTGATATAATTGGGTAAGCTACACCAACATCACCAACATTTTACATTAATATTTATATTTCTTACTGAGTATGTGGTGTTGGATTTAGAACAAAACCTCTCCGTTTCTTCCGATGTCGTCGTAAGAGACGACTAAGTAATTAAACGGGGGTATGTTTTGAAAGTTAAAAAATGTGCTAGAAGTGGCTGCGAAACATGAAATAGTTATGGTTTTGAGAATACAAACGTGTTGTATGTATGTTTCTGAAGTTCTTGTTGCTGTATAATTTTGGCAGTATATAAGTTAGGGTTCGGTGAAGGAAAACATCGTGAGGAAACCTACACACAATGACGAAGTAATTCAACGTTGTGTGTGAAGTTCCCAATCCGCACTGGGCCCGCGTGGGAACTGTAGCCCAAGCCCTCTCATACTGAGAGGAGGCCTGTGCCCTGCAGTGGGACGTATATAGGCTGATGATGATGATGATGATGATGATGATAAGTTAAGGTGTCTATGACAAATAGCTACGTCATAGATTATAATAACACCTTGACTACAAATGCTTTCGTTTCTGGATGTTAAAAAAAACCTAATCGAAATATCACCTGGGTGAAAATATCACTTGGCATATCGATATTTTTTTTCACTGGCTCATCCCGAACTCCCGCGGCACAGCCCTAGATACCCAGCCCCCAATAACTTATAGAGAGGATTTATGGTGGCCCGCGGGCATCGAATTTTACGTACGAATAAACACCTTACGGACCCGTATGCCTATCAGTCCAGACAGGGTTGTCGACGCGAAATATTTTTTGAGGGTTCATTGTTTTTCCTGCGAAGCTTGCATGATAAAATTGCTAAGTGGCCGGGAATTGAATGCGTCACGATTTCGTGTGTCTTATCTTCAGCATTTAAGAATTAAGGTGAAGTGTGGGTCATAAGTATAAAATGTCTTTTTTACCCATTATCAGAGTTGTGATGAATTCACTATGATACATACACACACACATACATACAATCACGCCTCTTTCCCACAGGGGTAGGCAGAAACCACTTTGTTCCACTTGCTACGATCCTGATTAGTCTCTTCATACATGCTCGTCGATTTAGGGTACTCTTGACCTGACCTGTTTCTAAAACATCCGCGATTTGGTCACGGAACGTCCGCCTAGGTCTTGCTTTCCCAACACACCCATTCTAAGTAACTCTTCTTTCATCCATCCTCTCTATATGACCACTATAATACCTACATGAAATAAAAAATACAATTCATTTTACAAAAAAAAACACATCTGCTTTCGATTTACTCAACAATAACTAACACATTTTAAGTAAACACTTAAAAATGTATTAAAAAAATACGTAAAATCCATATAAAATTTTATTAAAATACGTAGTTAGTTTGTGCCAACCCTACTAAAAGGCCCTAAGCAATTTGTTTAGACAACCCTACCCTGCGTAATGTTTGAAATCTTACATCTTTTCTTTATATTTTTGACAAAGGTAAGCGTCGTCTTCGAAGGATTTTCATATATTAAATGTGTCATGCCCATCCAGCTCATAAGTACCCAAGGCATAGGCCTCCCCTCAACATGTGACGACATAGACTCTCCATGTATTTAATTATTTAGGATCGATACAACCAAACAAGAGTGTAGTCATGGATTGAGTTACTCTTGCCCGCTTTTTTCATAAGATAAGTGTTAAATATAATGTAACAAAATAAATTAAATCTAATAATATTATTAATAACGCTTAATGTGGCGCCATCGATGGATAGGATTGTTATACCTGTCAACTATCTAAGTTGTCTGTGGTTTTGTCCTCTATGGTTAAACAGAATTAAAAGTTCAGTTCGTTACCGGCTACCGTGTTTTATTGTAGAGGTTATGGGCCCATTATTATGGGTATTAAATCGCTAGAAATGAGTGACTAATTTCAATTGTAAGTTTTATTCTGTTCACGTAAGGTATAATCGATCTTTGAACGATTTATTAGCCCGTGAGATTGTATTATAAGACTATTATTACTACTGTGTGGTATCGGGATAGAATAATTCCTCTCCATTTCTTTCTGGATGTCGGAAGAGCCGACCAAGGAAATAGATTAAGATAATAATTCTCAAACGACGTAGGCAGAGCACACGAACCGCGACATACTTAGTCAAAACCTTTCAAAGTACTTACTTTTTGTTCCATAATAGTTTTTTGGTTTTAAATTAAGAGGTATACAATAATGACAGATCGCTATAGCCTATCGCCTAGACATCATTCATAAACCTATTTAGTTAGTTTAACGATATCCAAGGAAGAAATGGAGGGGGTGTTACTTTGCAAGTTTCCAACTCGATTGTTTTCTTTTTAATTTTAGCATGGTCTTTTAAATGTACTAGACATTTGAACAATAGTCAAATAGTTTCAAAGGTAATTAAATAATATAATTATGATACTCTCAATAAATTGTGTAACCGATACGAGAAATAGAGAAACCCAGAAGAAATAGGGCACCCCTTATGTATTCCGATGGGAATTGACAAACTTACGAAAACAAGGAAGGGATAGTGAGTACAAACATGTGAAAAAACGTATAAGATAAAAATAGGCTTACGTTTAGACTCGGAAATACATAATAATATACGTATACATACATATTCTCACGCCTGTATTCCCAAGAGGGGTAGGCAGAGCACATGAATTCGAAAATCCAGTGCCACGTTTAGCAATTTCAGGGTAAACAGATGGTCAAATGTGATATACTCGGAAATGTGTGTAAATAAGATTAAAGTAACACGTACATACATAGACACGGCGCATGCGTTCCCAAATGCGGTAGGCAGAGCACACGAAGCGTTACAAGATCAAAACCGTGACTCATCATCATCATCAGCCTATATACGTCCCACTGCTGGGCACAGGCCTCCTCTCAGTATGAGAGGGCTGGGGCGATAGTTCCCACGCGGGCCCAGTGCGGATTGGGAACTTCACACACAACGTTGAATTACTTCCTCGCTGTGTGTAGGTTTCCTCACGATGTTTTCCTTCACCGAATAGCTCGTGGTAAATATCAAATTTGATATCGCACTTAAATTCCGAAAAATTCTAAGGTGCGAGCCCGGGGTTTGAACCCACGACCCTCTGCTTGAGAGGCCACAGTTCGAACCGCTGGGTTATCACGGACAAAACCGTGACTATTTCACGTTTTATGGTCACCTCAAAAGAGACGAAAGAGGTGTAGTATTTAGTGACAGGTTGCTAAAATATAAGCATACCAAAACTTGTTTCCTTAGTTCCTTCTTAAATAATAATGGCTCGAAAATGGCCTGAATTGTTCCTGGAAAAGGATGGTAGGGCCATGCTGCTTATTTTCTCGACTTGGCGGGAGTTCTATTGTGGTTCCAGATTCCAGATTGATCAACAAACTTCCTAAGTGGGGTTTGTGATATCACTCCTAGATTAGTGACGTGACTCATAACTTAAGAGCGCTGCAATCTCTTGTTTGTAGAACGAAAGAAAAAATAAGTGTTTTTGCTATCATGTTGTTTTCTAACCAATGAACTACATCCTTAAGGCCGGCGCTGACTGCCGGCATGGCACGGCAGGTCATGGCAAAGGATTTGTTACTGACATAACTATTTTAAATCTTATTA
>BHDV01028664.1:117398-172606 GCA_005406045.1 Adoxophyes honmai
GCAGGACAACCGGAATGAGCCTCTAGGTATGCTGCTACCCTGGTACGCTGATGCAAGAACAAGTTGCAGGACAACCGGAATGAGCCTCTAGGTATGCTGCTACCCTGGTACGCTGATGCAAGAACAAGTTGCAGGACAACCGGAATGAGCTGGTACCCTGGTATGCTGAGTCTGATGACGGCTTGCGCCCGCCGCTCTAGAAACAAACTGTAGGACAGCCGGATCATTCCGGCTCATGCCCCTAGGTTTGCTGGTACCCTGGTATCCTGAGTCTGATAACGGCTGTTCATTTGAAACTGTCTGAGGTTTTTATTATTTGTTATCAGCGAATTTTATGACATTTCTTTAAAGAACCAAGAGCTCTTTCCATTGCAAAAGACGAGGAAATTTCAAAATTTGTATGCAGATTTTAAAACTTGAAAGAGCTCGTGACTCTAAGTAGAAATACCACAAAACTTAGTCCTCAATTGCAGTTTCAATTTTCTCTGCTGGGACATTGAGCATCCCGCAACCTTTCAGAAAGTTTCATTAAGTCGCGTTGGTTACGAAAATGAACCATTCAACCTGAATCAGTTTCTCTTGGTTCTATTCTTAGTTTCAAAGCAAAATTTCTTTCAGACAACAATGGCGGTGACGGCAGCCTGAAGATGGCGTATTTATCCCACACGAGCAACGAGTCGGACGCTCGCAACGTATCCTTCACTTACACACTGTGGCTGGGCACTAACGTCACAGAAAACTACACGCTGTATATGATGGCTCCAAGGTACGCGCATTATGAGTGTAGATAGTGATTGTGGTGGTACCCTACCGCCACCTATCGTCGAGTAGTAGAACTTCTACAATCATCTACGACATCTACGTCATCAACTTGTCAAAAGGTCTGCATTGCACCAAGGAAGATGCGACGTTCAGTTGCATAAATACAACTTCCAACTTTCTCTCTCTGGACTTCGGCCTCTCTGTGTATTTTAGTCCCCAGGCATAACATCTGCCTGGAGAGAGATCTCTCTATTGAAGATTTTTCTCACATTGGCTATCTACTGGCTATCTATGAAGATGAAGCCACAACTCTACAGTGTGAGAGTGCGTGAGAGTTTTAGAGTTGTAGAGACCCCAGCGTCACCTATCGTTCAGTTATAGAACTTTTTTCCACAAACGTCATCAACTGTCAAAGTGTTCTAAATCGCGCTAACAAAGTTTGGAAGATCGGTTGCATAAATACAAATTCTCAACTTTCTGTTGACCGCGGTCCCCAGGTATAACATCTGCCTGGAGATAGATCTCTCTATTGGAGTCCTTCCCACATTATTTCTCAAATTCCAGAAACATCTCCTTCTACCACGTGATGCAAATGGCGGCAGAGCAAGACCCGAAGTTCAAATTCGAGGCGAGTGAGTGGCCCAACGGTCACTACGTGCACACGCTGGCCGGACACAAGGAAGAGCCTATGGGTTACCACTACTGGCTGCTGTACCGCCTCACCGAGATCCCAGACCCGGCGAGCCCGCCTGGCAACCAGCTGGTCGCTCCCGTAGGTAAGGAATTGCTCTTGGGTATTCCTGAATGCCTAGTACTTATCTCTGAGAACATAGGTATAGTAAAACCTTCCACAAACGTTTTAAATCGCGCTTACGAAGTTTTCGAAGATCGTTTACGTAAATAGATGATCTCTTTGTAGACTTCGAGAGAGATCTTTCTATTTGAGACTTTCCCACACTTCTCATTCATCGTATAATTCTTTTCAGGAGTCGACGATCTCTTGGTGGAAGACGGCGAGCATTACCTCTTTTGGTACAAGAAGCTGTAAATGAAGCTGCAGAAGTAGACTTAGGACCTTGAAGGACTCTGCTAGTTGCCCTTGTAAAACTTAGGCCCTGCGCAGACGACAGACTATCCGCGACGGACTTTTTAGTCTGTGAAAATAGAACCTATGGAATTGTATGCAGTAACGCACACGACGCGCATAAAGTCCGGCGCACAATGCGTACAATCCACGCATACTTTTTTTGCGCCGCAGACTCGATCGCACAAAAAGTCTGTCGTCTGCGCTGCCCCTTAATAGCGTATTGGGAAGGCACAAATCAGCCGGCGGTCGTCATTGTATGCAAGTATTATTATGATCGAAAGAATTGTTGTTACAGTACGATGGTAAGGAATAGAAGTTAGAAAGTGAGCGTCAGACAAAATTTTTGGACGGCAATCAAGGGAGTGCTTGACGTGGTTATAGAAGACACTACGTAGGCGTAAGGCGCATGTAGAGATGCGCGCGAGTTAGACTACCTGTCATTTTCTGATGTCTTTAGTTAGACAGTGACATGTATAGCGTACCTCCATTTAAGTGAACTCATGCAGACATTTAAGTACCAATTACATTGAGAAGTTCACCTAATGGTTGCCGCACGTCTCGTCTCCTAGTCAGGCTGTGACGTTTAGGCCAACTATCGTGTTCCTTGCACTTGCGATCACCGCATGTTGTATGATTGTCATGAATATTCACGAAAGTCTAGTCTAGTCCTTAACTCCTTAATGTCGTACTGTAATACCTGAGGCAAAATGTATCTTAGTAAATTTTTAGAGCGGTGCTATGACGAGTAAAGACTTAAAATACGTCAGAATTATACTTGCATTAGTAGGATCAGCAACACTCTTTAAAAAAATCCAAATAAACTTATAGCCTCGTTTAACAAGACGCGTGGCGTCAAGCGTCGTTTGTAGAGGCGCGACCCGCATTAGATTCAAACTTATGGTGTTTATGAGAGCGTTTACGGAGAAGCGTTAGCGTTACGCACCGCACCGCCAGACACCACACGCCACACGCGATGCGCGACGCGTCTCCTTAAACGAGGCCTTTATGTGTAAAATTGATGAAGTAACCATTTCAGTATGAGGACAGTATATTGTCACAAGTAGGTAAGCGTGTTGCTCTTTGTACTAGTTTTTGATTGGCCGCACCTACCTATTTTAATTTAGATTATGACTTTAAAATCTAGTGACAATTAATTTAAAAAATCTCATTCTTCACCGCTCATCTTCACGCGGTAGCGTGTTAAGCCAAGTTCAAGTAAACTTTTTTAATTGGATGGATTGTTTTGCTTAAAAATCACAATGAAGTTTACTAAACTTTCCAAAAAAGGATTTTTATTTTATGTCTTACCCGTGTGGTGCCGGGTTAGAATAGTACCTCCCCCTTTCTTCCCGTGGGTATCGTAAGAGTTGACTTTGGGAAAGGGTTAGTGTATTGTGGGCGATGGGCTAGCAACCTGTCACCGCAATATCACGTTTTACTACCTGGTTCCCCTGAATTTGCTAGACGTGGCGCTGGATTTTTGAATCCATGTGCTCTGCCTACCCCTCATGGGAATACAGGCGTGAGAATATGTATGTATGTATGTCTTACCTACTGTGGTACGCAGTTTGCAGTCACGAAAAATGTTAGCAATTGCCGATGTATTTTTAATCTGCGTAGCAATGGAAAAAGCTTTTTCACATGGTCAACATTTTTCTGGTAAAAAAATCAATAGTTGAAATGTCATCATGAATGTAATTACATCGCAATGCGTTATGTAGTTTGAAAGACATTCTCCTACTGCTTCCACTAAAAGTTTTTGTTCACAAGGATCTATCAAATTTATTTACTTATGTTGTTAAAAAAAAATCGCAATCTAAAATTGTTGTTATGCCTTTGGATTGAAGGTATTTACTGTATTACTGTCAGGAATAGGCAGCGCTATTAAAATTTTCCGTACAACCAAAAGCAATAGTTGCACTTTGAGCTAACCTTCTTAAATTCCAGTTAACCATTCAGCGCGATTTACTAAGTCCGCATAAAAGCAACGTCAAAACAACCGAAGCGTTCGCCAATTTCCGTAAAAGTTGAAACGTTCTTAACATTTATTTCATCCTAATTGAAAAATTATGTGCCGAGGAAGGTCCAGGAAGGCGTGCTGTCAGCCTTCTGGTCCCAGGTTTTATGTCCCGGAAAATTCTGGCACAAACCGAACCTCTTTTAGCCAGGTAACTTTGCATAATAATATTTTATCTGGGAAGTGAGAACGCCCCGTATATTTGGGAGATACGGACTAGAAACGGTTTCGGTTTTGAAATTTGGACCTTTACATGAAGTGAATAGTAATAAGTTTTGGTTGGATGGTTTATTATTTCTAATGTGCTTTTGGCGGATGAGTAAAATACCATGTTATAATATGTATTAAGGCGGGTGCAGCGGCAGATTTTGCTGCGCTTAAAAAGCGCGCAAAGTATATTGACCTAAGCAATAATTATTATTTTGTACCTCTGGCGTTTGAGGCTTCAGGGTGTTGGGGATCGGATGCTATCGATTTCATTCGGGAAGTGGGACGTAGAATTAGAGAGAGGGGATCGGAGGCTCGCGCGGGTTTGTACCTGGTGCAAAGGTTATCCATCGCCATTCAACGGGGTAACGCGGCGAGTGTGATGGGTACCTTTGCGCCGGGGGCAACTCGGGGGGGCCTCTTTGACTAGCTTAAGTTTAGGCTAAAGTTATTTTTGATTGATTTTTTTTTGTATTTTATTGTATGTTTTTGACATGAAATAAAGAATATAATATATGTATCATGTAAGTATGAAAAGATTAATGAATGTGGATGAAGCAAAAATATATCTAAGGACTAAGGATTGTAGTAAGTGGAACAAAGTGGTATCTGCATGCGAATAAAATATGGTGTGAAATTAATACACAAAAGTTAAGTATTACAAACATTTTGGCATTAAAAAAAATCGTTAACCAATTAAAAGCATTGAACATTAAACTAACGTGAGACTCACTCATCTTAAAAAGTATACGGATAACTCACCATCTGGTTACCATGAAATTGCTAAACGTGGCGCTGGATTTTTGAATTCATGTGCTCTGCCTACTCCTCTTGGGAATACAGGCGTGAGTATATGTATGTATGTATGTGTGGATAACTCACGATTTTAAACGTGAGTTATCTGCATATTGTGCAAGACAATTAAAAGCATCAAAAAATTAGAGTAATAATTAAAAAGCAGCCACGAATACATTCTGACCCGTTCAAACCGAGCCTTGAAACTGCACTCGAAGCATTTATATTATTAACGTGCCCTGGAATCCCTAAGTGCTCTACAATTAACGTGATCAAATTTTCAAGAGCAAACGCTCGGACGTTTGAGTGCTACCTAGATTTTTACCACTGTTGCTTTAATTACCAATGTGTGATGAAAAATTTAGGAACAGACATTTGCTGACTCACAGCCTTAAAAACTTTGACAATCGACCGGAATAAGAGGGATATTCTATGGTAAGGTAAGATAGGTAGAAGGGTAAGATGAGGTAGTTAGGGTAAGGAAAGGTATGGTAAAGTAAGGTAGGGTAAGGCAGGTAAGTTGCCTGTGTGGAATAGGTACATTTTTTCCATAAATTTCCTAAGATGTAACTAAAGAAATAGGCAAAAGTATATTTGCCTCTTGCAACATCCATGGAAAAAATTGGGATCATAATTTACCGATAAGATTCATCACACATGCCTTGATCACACGTACCGAGTAGAGTGGCGAGAAAGTGTTCTCGGCCGAGTACTCGGTTCGTGTGTTCTATGAAAGCAGTAGTACACACGAACCGAGTACTCGGCCGAGAACACTCTCTCGCCACTCTACTCGGTACGTGTGATCAAGGCAACAGTATGGCGACTGCAGATGACATTTTCCATCCTATACTAAAATGTAATCTTAACTTTTATTATCAGCCTGAATCGACTACGATACCTTACTTTCGTTACTTACGAAGTTAAGTTTTAGGTTGATGAAACAACAGTTAATGTTAGAGGTGAAACAAAACACACCGAAACAACTTTACGAACTGTCCGTGAAGCAAACCGCCGTCTTATTTATCAATTCGAGATCTTACATAAAACGTTCAATTATTTACAAGTCCTGTCAAGAGCTGTTATAATTCACTCATTATCATTTATGAACTGTTGAAACGTAAAGGCTCTTGTTCCCCGGTATTTCATCTGGAATTCAATGTAATTGCTATAAATATCTCGGAAATTCCGCCCTTAATCTTTCGGGAGAATGAAATCAATTGTTTTGTTTTGGGAGTCAGAAATGAGATTTGTCAGAATTTTAATTTATTTATGATGCGATCGCGTGGATTTATTGGGGTTAGGGATTTATGTTGGTTTAATATTGTTAGGATTAGGTGCTTTAAGTGCCTACTTAGTTTAAATAAATGAACGTAGCTCACTCTGACATCATTATCATCATTTCGGTCCTAAGACGTCCACTGCTGATTACCCCCTTTAGACTTCCATAAGTACCTATATATTGGAAGCGACCTGCATCCAGCGTCTTCTGGCGATCTTTATAAGGTCTTCTGACCATCTTGTAGGTGGACGTCCTATGCTGCCACTCTGTATTTGTCACGCTGACATAGTTATAGCTATAAAGTTAAAAGTCTTAGTGTTTTTTTTTGGTTTAATCCATCTGGCTGGGATACCTAACAGAACTAAAAACAACAAATAGATGTCATACAGTATTATACACCAGTATACAAAATAGTCCATGAAAAGTCCGAGTGACACTTAGCTTCTTGATTTGTTGCCACTCTGATTCATTGCCATATCATTGCGCTGAAGCATTGTAATATAGCAACACCGGAACCAAAGGAAATGAGGCGCCAAATCGCTTTTTCATCTTATCAAACTTCTAGAAACATTCCCCTACATTGTGATTTAGGATAAATACTTAAAAACTCGGGAGAAATGTAAAAGGAATACAAAGGTCCCCATTTACCCGGAAATTAATAAGCTGGCAATATCCGCTCATCCATTCTTACGTCGATGGTAAGGAGTTGCCTTGCCTCTGTTTCCAGTCAAATTAAAAAATCCTCTCGTACTTTTTAACCTTTTGTCCGAGTTATTATTGCGGCTTGGGAATAAAGTACAATTCACTGCTCATCTGTTTGGTTTGTGAAAGATGTTCTCCCTTGCCCAATGTTTTGATTAAAACTTACACCAGATACGGATTTTGTTTTGTTGAGATTTGAACTGAAAGATACTTTTTTTGGCAAAAGGTCTTATCAGCGATAATCTTGCGTTCCTCCAAGTAGAATGTGTTTGAAGCCAGAACGATTTCACTAGTTTAGTGATAGCTAATCTAGTCTAGGGATAGAATAACATCTCTCTATTCCTTTCATGAATGTCGTAAGAGGCGACTAAGTACAAATAGGTTTAGGTATGCTTTAGGCGACAGGCTAGCAACCTGTCACTCTTCTACCTCTTCCATCTGTTTCTAAAAGTAAATAGCTATGGTTTTTTCTGTCTTGTTTTGTGTGCTCCACCTAGCTTTTTTTGGGAATACAGGCGTGATTGTATGATAGCAAAGTTACGTCAACATCCAGACATAAGTGTCTAGCTTCCCCATTATATAACGACTCTGCAGAGCAAATACCCCGTGATGCCGGTAATCCTGGCCAGCCAACAGGCCCGAGCAAGCGACGGTAAATATTTGCGTGTCTTTGAAATAGCCCCGCGTTCAAGCATCATGCGGTATGGAGGCGTCATTATGATTACCAAGTTACGTGTTTATACGAGATTAACAGCAAATTCCTAAAGGGAAGGCAAAGGATAGCACACGACACATAACCAGAGATCGGAAAATTTTGCGACATTGTTTGCAAGAATGTGGACATGACTCCAAAATTAATCAAACTGTTAATTAATTATTCATTGAAATATAATTTGAATTTTGGCGATAATAGTTTAATTATAAAGTGCTTATAAGCACGTATATTCTATAATAAATTAAAAAAAAATTGACGTTACGACGACGATTAATTTACATAAATAATTATTAGCAAAAGGTTCATATTTAAAATGGTTATAGTTTCCGTAAATATTTATATTCTTATAATCAATAAATAACGATTTGGAAAAAATCTGACAATTTTTTTTTTAATAAACCTATATTTTCACAACATTTTGTATTTATTGACTAGGAATCAAATTATATGTCAAGTACAAAATTAAAATAATGATGCTAGAAGTGGCTGCGAAACGTGAAATAGTTAAAATCAAGGTTATGTCTATTTCACGTTTCGTGTGCTCTGCCTACGCCATTTTAGAACGTAGACGTGATTATATACATGTATGTTTGTATGTAAAAAATTAATTAACTGAATAACATTTTGATTAATTTAGGAGTATTTCCACATAATTGCAAACAATGTCGCAAATTTATCCGATCTCTGCACATAACACAGGACTGAATTCACATAACGAGGTCAGGATGTACTTGTTTTGATTTTTTTAAGCGAGAAATACATCATTTGAGCTTAATATAAAATATTTTTTAAACATACAACTCTGTCCAAGAACAAAAGAGTTTTATCTGAAATTCTTGCTTTGAAATTTTTGAAGTCGCAAATGAATGGTTGAAATTTTACAGTGGAACGATTGAAGTGATCGTACCTCTTTGAACTGTTAGTTCAATGAAAGCCAACGCAAAAAATAAAACGAAAGTTTCTTTAAAAGAAAGTTAAAGAACGAAGTAGGAAAATAATTATGCATAACTGGAAATTCAAACTGGTGTTTCAAATTCTACATAATATGGCTATGATGGTACGCTTCACTTGTAGAAACACAAAATACACACTTATTTACTTTGCGGATGACAGCTAAAATATTACTCTTTAAATTTGACATAAGTATACTTATAGTAGAGGAATAATAATCCCACTACCGTCTCCCGTTCGAAGTACTCCAAACCCGGCAGCGACTAAATAGGGATTGGGGGTTTTTTCGTGTCGTTTTGCTCTGATTCACCGGCAAACGTCCTGTTGAAGGCTGTTTGTTCTCGTTTGATGTTTAAATTAGTTTGGGAATCCATCTCGTGCATAAAAAGAAACGGAGGCTGGGTCTTATAAGGATAACTGTGGCGACGTCCGCGTTTGTGGCTCGGGCAAACAAGCCCGTTGGTAAACAGTGCGATTTTTAAGGGAACGCTTGCTAATTTATTCTCTTTAATTGTATTTATTAGGAAATCTGAAATTTAGACGCCAGAAAAAAAGACTTAGGGTTTTGACGTGGAGAGTGCCCAATAAAAGATTTCTAAGGGTGTCGTAAGAGACGACTTCGGAAATAGGGTAAGGTATTTTAGGCGATAGGGTAATAACCTTTCGATTTAATCTCAACATAAAAAAGTGAGTAGATCCGGTTTATTACACTATAATTATGCTTGAAATGGTTACAAAACGTGAAATAGACAAATATTCTTATATTTAGCGTGTCTATTTGGGAATATAGGCGTGATGTATGTATGTAAATAAATATCACGTGACTATTCACACCAATCGACTAAACTACGTCTGTAAGGTACTAGACATCGGATAAACTTGTTCATATTTTATATTGGCAAATGTAATTTAAATTTACATAATAAACACTCAAAACTCAAATGCAAACATTCGTATTCATGAGACATATCTGCCCCAATCGGGAATCGAACCCGTTACATCAAGCTCCAAGCTATAAGTAATAGTTACACCTTATTCTGGTCTTACCACAGCATTTAATTTTGAAATTCTGGTAAAAGAAGACATTGTAGTACTAAAACGTTTAAGGTCGTCCTTCTGCAAAATTGATCAAATTGTCTAGGGCACTTAGGACCCAAACGCGTAACCTACTTAAGTATTGTACAAGTAACTATAAAGTGGTTGCGCAGTGGCTTTGAAACACATCGGGTTTCGAGTTGAGAGTATACCTACATACACTCTCAACTCGAAAACCGATGTGTTTTAATTTTACGTACCGTCACGCCTCTTTAACAGGGGTAGGTAGGTATCATTTTGTTCCACTTGCTGCGATTCTAGCATACATTTTGTTTCATCCACATTGAATAATTTCTTCATACATGCTCGTCGGTTTGAGGTACTTTTAACTTGACAATGTTCTAAAACATCCCATTTGGTTGAGTTATGCATATTTTATATTATATACAATCAATCACACCTGTGTTCTAAAATGTGGTAGGCAGAGCAGAGCACACGAAACATGATTTCGTAGAAAAAACAACATGACTATTTCACTCCTCGCAACCTCTAGCATTTTAGCAATTTTCGGTTTAAGAACAGATTGAATAGGTATAATAGTGATAGGTTGCTAGCCTGTCGCCTAAAGCATACATAAACCTTTCCTTTCTCACCTCATGCGACGTCCATGAAAGAAATGGAGAGGTGCTATTCTATCCCAACATCACACAGATATGGTTGAATGGAGAATGTTACAAGGTATGCCAAATCGCTTGAAATTTTGTATCAGTAAAGCCTGTATGCATACAAATACACTAGTTTTTGTTGTAGTCAAAAATACCCAGTAGTTTTGATTTTATAGGCATTCAAAGTTTCGAAAAATTCCGAGTCCCGCTAACAGCCACCTGAGCGCTTGTGACGTCATAGCACATATCGCCGCGCGGGCCGCCGCTCGTTTAGTATGAAGTTTAATAACTTTTGCAGTATTTTGTTGTGTTTTTGTCCGCGTATTAAGTTCAAATAGTCTAATAATAGTAAATATTATTGGATTAATAAAAAGGATGAAGGATTCAAAAAAGGGCAATCGGATAATCTACCTAAAATATATGGATTAGTAATGGTTGCACATTATCTATCAACGAATTCATTGCCGCGAAAATGCAAGAAATAAAAATGCAAAGGCGAGGGAACTTTCCGTGCTACTACATATAATGTACTTAGTTTAACAGTCATATATATTTTACTTAATTAATTTATTTGTATTTATAGTTATAAAATATAATAAGGGCATTTATTTTTATGTGATAGGTACATATTTCAGATCGATAAGAGACAGCTATGGCGATGATGCTATTGGTTATGTTATACAGAGTGTACAATCCAAAATGGGTCACTATGATGAATTCGGAAACTATGATATGTAGTTAGTGAGATCTGTTCTTAGGAACCATGACGTCGATTTTTTTAATTAACTCTAATATTTTTTTATCTCTTTTTTTTTTCCAAGATTATTATTTTTTGTCGATGAAACCATATACAGCGCATCAAAATAAGAATAAAATGTCGGATTTTTTTTTTTCAAGGCATTTTGTAAGTAGTGGGACTCGGCGCAGGTTAATCTGAGAGAAAAGTTTATTTGACGTTTTATGCTTATTTGGACGACTTCTTTATGTTTTTTTTTCGAGTCCCTACAAATTGCCTTAAAAAAAACTTGAACTACGAGACCCAATATCTCGGCACTGGTTAATCTGAGACAAAAGTTTATTTGACGTTTTATGCTTATTTTGATACGTTCTATTCGTTTTCATCGATAGAAAAAAATCATTGTAGAAAAAAAAATCGTCGTAATTTTTTAAGTCCTGACCCACCCTTTGCTTTACCCCAACCCCAATCTGTGTGACAGTTAATAAAAATTTGGAATGTAATTATGTATTATTAAATCTAAAATCGACGTCATGGTTCCCAAGAACAGATTTTGCTAACTCTCATAGTTTTCGACTTCACCATACTGACCCATTTGGATTGTACCTACAGTAATAATAATTATATGTAACGTAATATGTATACAGGATATTACATTACATATAATTGTTATTACTTATGTAGGTATTTTCATAAAATATGTGATGACTACACTTACGTCAAAATGGTCTTCACAACAATAAACTGTACTTTTATCTCAAAATGGATCTAACCTCATCATAGCTTTTATCCATTTCTTTCGCATTTTAACGTCTTTTGGAACTATAAAAAACAACTTTTCCAGCGAAATGATAGTCGTAATTTTACATTTAGGCATAACACATGGTTTTCTAGTATTTCGATTGGACGTTTTAAAAGTATTTAGGCATTATTTCGAAGGCACGGGCGCGCGACTGTAAGCGGGCTGAGTGAGCCAGACTGAGTGTATGTACGATGACGTCACACCATAACCGGCGGCCCGCGTCGTGCGCTTACAACTTGTTTTACTTCTAAATCGGAAACTAATTGACGTATCCAAGTAATTCTTTCACTAGTATTTTTTATTTTTGACAGAGAATACGGATAGCTAATAATCAAAATTTAGTAACATTCTTCATTGTGTAGACGTAATAAGATTGCGTTAAAAATTTGATTGTGGAAAAATGTGGAACACGTTTTATTCATTATTCAAATAATAAAAGTTAGCTGTTTTTTTACATCGAATTTTATTAATGTGTAATTATAATCAGACATCTCTTCTGAATGCCGGAATGTTTACATTTCTGGAAAATGTACCATCAAAGGACATTAAACCCACTTTTCGAGAACGTATCGTCCGTGTGAGTATCTCTTGAAAAAGAGTTTGTTGCCATTGCGAGCTGAATACCGCGTAGCACGTCTAGAATAGCAATTTTAAAGTACGGGTAATGTTGAGATAGAAATAGCGAGAGAAGAATACTTGTAATGTACAAATATCTAGTGGTAGCATAGTCGAGTAGGTAGCTAAGCTAAGTAAATTTATGCTTAAAAGTCTTTTATAAGGCGAATACTTATAGTTTTTGTTGAGCGATATTTTTATCACGAGTTTTATTTCCATTTGTAATTTGTAACGTATATCGACCAGATCGACGATGTACTAAAGGGAGGCCAAATTAGGAGTACCCGAAACCGTCGAGCGTGTATGACGAGAGTTATGAATGTGAGTGAAGCGGGAGAAGTATGTCAGAATAGAAGCGAATGGCGCTCTGTTGTCTCTGCCTACCCCGCAGGGAATAAGGCGTGACGGTTATGTATGTATGTATGTAATTTATTTTTACTGCCAGTACTTGCTACGGTTTTTAGTATTTATATCACCGGGAAATAATAAGATCCGTAAGTTTATACATTTACCAAATTTTTCTAGGAAATTTATAAACTTCCGTAATATTCTAAATGAGAGACAAATTGTATTATTTTATAGACATATTTTCGTAAAATAATCATGTTACGTTAGGTTAAGTTAGATTAAATTAAATTTTGCAAAAATGTGGGCGTAAAAACAGTATTTGTTTCTCGTTTCGAATCTTTGGAAAGTTTATAAATTTCCTAGTAAATTTTTACGGATTTTGTTATTTTCTGGTGACATTTACACCCCGTAAGTACCTAATTGAGCTTCATTTGAAATTTTAATTGAAGTTACCTGTTTGACAAAGACAAATTACAAGTTGAAAGCCTTTGAAAATAGTTCTATTCTACCTTATACCTTAAATAGCATTTTGGAGGCTCACTCAATGCCATTATGAAATATTTACGAAAAGTTTAAAAGTGCTTTATTAACAAAACGCCTTAATCGTATATCTACAAAGGCATGTTCGACAACACTGCCAGAGGCAGTTCCTCAGTGTCTCATTACTAAAAACTCTATCACACACTGAAACAGCACACAATTAAAAAAAGCGAGACTGAACGGCGAAAAGGCAAAAAGCAAAATGGCAGCCCCAAATTCCGGGACCGTAGCCTTCTTTAATACAACACAAACATTGTTTCTTATCACGGTCTTACAAAGGGTCCCGACAGCAAAGAGATGCGGGCCGAGAAAAAGTGTACACAAATACAAATATAAACGGAACGGACAGTGTATGTGTCACTGTCTAACTACCTCATGAGGAAGGAGACGGAAAGATTGTATAGAGTTTTATGCCATAGCGAAAGATCTTGATTTAAAAATATTTGGTTTAAAATTAAGCCAGAAGAAAATTAAATTTATTTTAATTATTTACAAAGAAAAATTACAGAAATATACTTATTAATAAAAAATAACTAAATTTATCCTAAACTTATCCTAAGCTAAATTAAATCTAAAAAGGGTCCCCGTGGCATGGTGCCCAAAAGGCTGGCAGCGTTTCCCCTTTGAACAGCTATGCTTATTCTTTGTGAAAAGTAGCTGCCAGCCCGTTGGTCGCCAGTGGCGTCGACCAGGCGCTTTTTCAACTCATTGAAAAACAACGTCGCGCTGGGACCCCATGGACCCAGAGTCTCGATTCCTACAGCTATAAAGTTATAGCAAGAACCGAGACCCTGATATTTTGTCCTTTTTTAGCCAGAAGTAAGACTAGACTCAAAATACAATTTTTGTCAAATTTAAATAGAAGGTGAGTAAATTTTGGACAGTGGCTAAATGCTGAAATTGGCTACAAAACTGGAGTAATCATAGTTTGGACAGAAACGTTTCGTGTGCTATGTTTACCATTTTTGGGAGTACATGCATGTATACAGGGTGGCCATTAATCAACCTAAAATATTTTAACCAGTGGTCAGGTATACGCGTCTGAAAACCCTTGTAAAGATTGTTTTCCCGGAGGTTTAATGTAAAAAAAACTAAAAACTGAAAATATTTAAATATTGAAATAAAAAGGGATAACAATGGAGGTGCACGTGTGAGCCCGCTAAAGCGAGACTTTCAAAGCCTTGTAAAGTGAGCACGGCACAAGGCGCATTGACCTGAAAAGCGATGAAACATACTACAAGGTCAACAACGAAAATTTTCAGGAAATATTTCACAAGGGTTTTCAGACGGGTATACCCGACTACTGTTCAGAATATTTACGGTCAATGTACACGTTCTACTAGAAAAATTGCAGCTCATAAATTAAAAGCATTCACACAATTGCGCACGCGATCAAAACAAAACGTCCCCTACTCATGTCGCCTGCTAAGCCAAGATTTACTTGCCCCCTGACCTCGGGGCCACACTTGTCCCGATTTCGCACATTCCTTCTAATTCCACTGGTATACTTTCCTACATTCTCGCTGAGTACACTTTATCATTCCTGGACTTGTAACAACAAAGCCTTCATTACAAGCTCTGTTTTACCGAGACAAAATCTGAGCTGTGTTACAGCGGCTTTGGAATCATTATTTGAGTTGGTTCCTTCTTGTGTTCATCTACACGGGTCTTAGTAGGTATTACAGTAGGGTCACAGAGATTTTGGTATCGTTCCAGTTTTAAAAATCTGTGGGAGATGTTTCCAGTTTTAAAGGGCTCACAGGTTCATCCATACTATGACCACGGAATAGTACCCATTTCTGCAATCGCATGTTTGTACATGTATTTACATATTTAGTTCATTTATAAACATTTTTTTTTTTTTGTTATTTTGGCATTTTTGGCAATCGATTTTATATCCAACTTTTATTGTTTCTTCTTTCAGCTTTGTATTTACCTAATGAGTCATTTAGTACATGAAAGAATCATTTTCGCCAGTTTGTATGTAAACAGGACTAATACTAAATACACGCGTAAGTTCTTATTTAGCATTCTAGGCTGCTGGAATAATTTTACGCTACGTGTAACGGATTAACAAGAATTCAAAGTTCGTTTGAATACTCTCACAGTACACAGAACTTCATTTACCAGCGTAGGTGTACAAGTACCACATACATATGTCCCAAAATAGACACTTAAATATTTTCTGAACTATCCCGATCCAATTTTAATTTTACACACCATAAACAAGACAAACAAAGTAATAAATGATGAAACGTTAATACATCACATCCGTGTTACATTATTTTTCTCTATTTAAAGGTGATTTTACCGTGAATTTTGATTCTACGCAAATCAAGACAATTACACGGTAATGAAATAACGCAAAAATAACAAGCGACGAATAACAACAATGAAATAGAAAAAATACGAAGACAAAGCAAGTAATTTTCCTTTTAATTATGCCCTCGAAAACATTCACCGTGTAACAGGCTGTTAATTTTATTTTCAGCTATTTTATAATTAACTCTCGTTTATTTTCAAGTTTCTTACATGCTGTTTATACTGCTTTTGTTAAAAATAAAACAGTAACCATACTGTGTGGTATCGGATTTCGAATAACACCTCTCTATTTCATCCATGAATATCGCGAGAGGCGAATAATATTAATTGGGTCTGGATTAGTGATGTGCCAGATCGTTAAAAATGTATATCCGCGGATACGGATCTGAATACGGATATTTAGAGTCAAGATCCGCGGATACGGATACGGATACGGATTTTTAGTTTCTTATTCATTTGGTGTCAGCACCCGCGGCCTTGAAACGATAGTTGCCGTTACGCTCGCCGCAACGTCAGGCAGGACATGTTTTGACTTGCATTGCGCGGATGGTTACTTTTGTTTTGGTTATAAAGACCTATCTATCAAGATGTCTACAGTGTAAAGGTGCCAAATATTTGAATTAAATACATGAAAATACTCTGAATGGATTTTAATAGTTTTTTAATAGTTTTAATTCTACCTCATCACTTGAAAAAGATCCGTAAAAGATCCGCTCGATAAGTAACGGATACAGATACGGATACGGATTTTTCTTTTCCCTCGGATATCCGCGGATACGGATACGGATACGGATATCCGGAACATCACTAGTCTAGATATATTTTAGGTGACAGATTAGCAACATGTCTCTACACTACCACTTAATTCAAAATCTAAAAATATGGTAGAAGTGGTTACGAAATAATAGTCATGGACTTGTTTATTTAGCGTCTGTGTGTTCTGCCTACTTGGGAATGCAGACGTAATGTACGTATAGCATGGCATACCAGTTCTTGATTACTAAGATTGTGGTTGAAGTTATCGTCTGCAGTTGGGTCCGAAATCATGATTGCAGGAACATGATAATTATAACAAAGTGTCGCTAACATCTACAGCTGCTGCATGTAGTTGAAATCGAAATCATTACACTTACAAAAAACAGCCGTGGTAGCCCAGCGGTTCGACCTGTGGCCTCTCAAGCAAAGATTCGTGGGTTCAAACCCCGGGCTCGCACCTCTGAATTTTTCGGAATTTATGTGCGATATCGAATTTGATATTTACCACGAGCTATTCGGTGAAGAAAAACATCGTGAGGAAACCTGCACAAAGCGATGAAGTAATTCAATGTTGTGTGTGAAGTTCCCAATCCGCACTGGGCCCGCGTGGGAACTATAGCCCAAGCCCTCTCATACTGAGACGAGGCCTTTGTCCTGCAGTGGGACGTATATAGGCTGGATGATGATGATGATGACACTTACAGCACTCGCAGTATCTAATTTGTCAAATTAACAGCACATTAAACTAATGTCACGTTTTGTTGCTGTTACCGATACTGGTGTTGTGTCGCAACTGTTAGCAATCAGTGTACTGTGACAAGGTATTTGCATAAATTATCACGGAACCGTTGCACGTTGGTATTAGGGTATTAGGGAACCGCTATCAAATTTTGATCACGGGGACAAGACATAATTACCTTTGAAATTAAACGGAGATAGTCGGTTCGATATAGGAATTAAGATAGTTTTGAGTTAGAAAGAAATATAGATAGAAAGACTATTAACAGAAATTTGACACAGCTAAAATATTTTTGTTGAACTTACCTAAAAATACAACAATGGTATGCATGGAGTAAAATAAAATAAAATCCATACCAAATAGCGCGAAAAGGCCCACAAGGCAATATTGCAACAAGCCGCAACGCTGATTTTCAACGCGATCCTGGAGACTCAAAAACTAAAAGTAAGTTTACTTTAAAAACAAACATTAGCCGAACATAGAATCTCATCCTCTATTGAAGTCGGTTTAAAACGCACTGTGCAGATAATTAGTAAAATTCAAAATCAACTTTAAATTAGATGACGTCACAATCGTACACAAAGAAATAACAGTAAAGACAGACGGTATATTTCTATGTCGCGCGATGGTTTAAGATGGCTCTCAAAACTTGCGGGGGTAATTAATCAAGTACATAGATGGATCAATCAACTATTTAATGTCAACGTTTGCTATAGCAAGGTCTCATGCGTCTCTCAGTAAAATTGTGGATTTTGGAAATACGGTCCACAATAAATTTTGATATTGGTACAGACATAAACTGCATTTCTTATGGCGCATCTACTGAGCATAAAATAACTGACTGTGGTTTATAACTACCCGCATTTTCACCATCACATGTTAACATTTTTGTATTTAAAACTGCATCCTACCCTCAATTTCACCTCTAAAAAGCTATAATATTTAGGTCTTTTAGCTATACTAACTGTGCCTAAGTTAAATTAAAAACTTCCTTTTGGTATCTAGAGGCTCAGATTAAATTTAGGCAAACAGCTCCGCCGGGCGAGATTAGCAGCATGAATTACCTAAAAATTCAGGGCACATAAATTTTTAAAACTAGCCTAAACTCCCGACAAAATGATCCCACTCTGTGCCTAATTCCATTCCATCTACTTTAATGAACCAAATTAGTTTTACAGTTCATTTTCATTACGATCCAGATTTGAAGAGGTTTCATTTTAATTGTTAATTTTTTTTAAGTTGGTTAAAAGGTTAAATAGTGTGTTATGGCGCTCGTTTTACCTCACATTGATTAAAATTATGCCTTTATGCCTGTATGGTATGGAGTTTAGAACATCTCTCCAATTTTTCCACGGAAGTCGTGAAAGAAGACTCAGGAGTTAAGGTTTTAACTAATATTCTAGCGATCTGTTCCCACGACAGCTCTCTTGTTTAACTTGTAACCAAAAACAGATTTTGCTTTCTTTCTTTTACTCCTTGATATCGATGTATTAGAAAAAGATTTTAGTATACCAAATGATAACCAAAACAAGCTTTTGTTAGCAGTTTTAAAATCACTATTTAATTAAATACTAAGTCTTAACTTACATACCTTCAAATACAGTGTATGTAAAAAGCCTCTTCACATTGCCTCTATTCTTAATTTTCTTTACAACAATAGGTACAGTTAAGCTACAATTTCACATCCATAAAACATCGACAAAAAATCCTTCGAATATCGATTAAATTCATGTCTGAAAATCGGATACGCGGCCGGCGAAACCCAAAAGCGCAAATAATCCGATAAGTTGATAACGATCCAAAGGCGAGAGCAAAATCGAAAACTAGAAACGTCACCATTTCAAAACCGAATCGGGTCTTCGATCAGATCGTTACAACCGCCCCTATTCAGATCCCATTCGATTTCAGTTTCTTGTCCTTTTTGTTCCCGTTAAGAGTGAGTTGGATGGAAAATGGTTAGTTCGGTGACGATAATCCGTTCGCTTCGGTATTAGGCGGGATGGGTCCCATCGCTGTGCGAATTTAATTGCTAATCATCCGAGAACGATGTCACAGTAAACAGAGGGTGCGTAGTAAGGTAATAGAGTGGCGATTTTTTATTTTTTGCCGGTTAATATAAATGTAAATAATTATAATGTTAGAGATTTGAAAAGTAACATAGGACTTACGAAAAATGTGGACCTTGATACCTATATTATGTGCTATATTAAAGTGCTAAGCGCTAGGTAAGATTCGTATATACGATTTAATATTATAATATAGTTTACACGATTGAATAGACAGACTATAATCTTTTATAGTTTCTTTTCCTATCCAACAGCTTGATTTTTTCTAACTAGCGGAATTCACCTGTTAGAAAACAGTGCTTAGTAAATAACTAAAGAATATTGCATAGAAAAACGATTACTTTAATTCGTCTTTAGAAATTTCGCGTTTAGATGTACTACTTAACTCCAAAATGAGTGTGATTGGTTATATTTTTGGTATAAGTACTATGAACAAAATCTTTTTGTTTTCTGAAGTGCTCATTGAATATCTCCTGCAATATTTACTCTTGACTAAATAAAACCGGTATAGATATTTTTCCTTTTTATAACAGATCGGTTACCCCCCAAAATTGTACACTTATATGCAATCGTGAAGAGACCAAAGTAATACGCAATATCCCGTACTGTTTTTAATCATCTCACTGTGTTTACGAGATAGAGGTAAAATACGCCCCTATTACTTGTCGCTACGTTCGGCAGACGGATGGCTGAATAGGTGATTTGCCTTTGTACACTCGATACCTACGTATAGTACTTACCTTAATCAATACTTATGGAATACGAAGTTGGTTTGGTCAATGGTTTGCGTAGCGAACTGAAGCCGAAGTGTATTTAACTTTTTATAGACGTTAAACATAAAACTGGCATGAGACTCACTATTAGTGAACGGATAGGTACCTACATCTATTCATTGAAATGAGCTCGACATATATTGGATCATTTTTGAGTGACTCATGAGTGGGAGTAATGTGCTACGATGGTAGCGGTTAGATGTTCACTGTATTCCACACCTCTTTTACCTCTTTTCGTGCGGGAGTGAGTTCGTTTTATTTAGAGAAACACAATAAATGTAGTTATTAAACTAAAATGTACTCAATAAAAAAAATGTGTTTGAAATATATGTGAATGATTTTAACAAAATTTGTTTCACGTTTCTGTCGTAAGTTTATACAGTTATACCTTAAATACATAAAACATTTGATATGTTTTCCGGTATTTTATTCTTTTCGTATGATTTTGTTGGGGTATAAATAAAAATGCACTGGCGCTTTCGCTGTCAAACTAAAGTAATGTCCAACAAATTTTAAACACATAAAATATCTAGACATATACATAGATAGATAGATAGCATAAAAATCTATAAAACAAACTCTTTTAAAAGAGGCGTCAATCTTGCTCAATTGCAAATATCAAAATAACACTAGCAGAACATTTTCGATTTTCCTTCTCTTGCTAAACTATTTGTACATCCGATAAAATGTTTAGTACCCCTTAACCTGTCAAATCTGACAACTGAAGTTTGTTTACATTTAGGTAAGTACCTAAACCGCCAGAGTATTGTACTAAAATTTAAACATTATGTTAATATAATTTAATATACAACTATATTTTTATTAGTCCTAAAATATAAATAAGCACATGCGCATTTCAAAAACATTTCTGTTTTGATATTTGCACTTGATTTAAAATCGAGACTTCAGCTTTACGGTATGAATAACAATTTGAATAAATGAAAGTTCAAAAACAAAGGCAAAGAATTCAGTTTTATTCCCCTGCGGTCCTACGGTTTGCCAAGTAGAAGATATCAACTTTCAGCACTTTGATCCATTTGGTAGGGTGCCAGGATTTTTGCTGAATAAAATAATTAATTACGACTTAACCTCCTTTGGTTAGCGCAGCGCTGGCGCTAAGTACATTTTTCACTGTTAATTAGGGCATACGAAAGTAGTGAAGTAAAATTGTCAAAATTGTCCAAAAATTTCCTATAATAAATCAATTTAGTGCAATATTATAATTAAATAACAAAAAAAAACATCAGTTTTTGATTTATTCCTTTGAATTCACCTAATTACCTATCTGCATACCAAATTTGAACTTTCTAGGCCATTTAGAACTGGGTTAGAGTTTTGTTCACTCTGTGAGAAACAAACGTTACGTAGACGTTAAAATATGTAAACGACTTTTTGAGATAAATGTTTATGAAATTAGAGCACACAATGTAGGTATATCGCAAATCTTCATAATTAGGTGAGTTACGAGGGGGTCAAAAGTGGCTCCAAATGTTGCTCGCCACTTCTGTTAGTTGAACTTTGCTTAACACGCTACAATAGTCAAGATAATAAGTGTATCTTTATTAACCCTTTCACTGCCACCGACGCGGATATGCGTCATCGTGACTTAAGCGCAGTGCAAAGTAAAATAGTGGTGGTTTTGACTGGGTAACGATTCGTGTGCTCTGCCAACTCCATTTGAGAAAACAGACGTGATATGTGTAGGTATGTATGTATCATTTTGAAACTCATACTCTTGAATTATTATTTTAAGGAAATCTTTAAATCATCTTTTAACCGTTGGTAGGTTGCATTTTATACATAACTAGCTTTCCGCCCGCGGCTTCGCCCGCGTGGAATTCGGTTATATTGCGGTATAAAGCACAACTATAAGAAAATTTCTCGTTTCAAACGACACACAGCGCCATCGATCTATCATCTATCGATCGGTCATCGATCGATATCGATCTATCAAGCAAACTATATTTTTGTTTTCCCTCGGGAACATCAATTTTTCCGGGATAAAAAGTAGCCTATTATTTAATCCGGACTTTTATCTTTACGTCTGCAAAATGTCAAAGCAATCGGTTCAGTAGTTACGGCGTGAAAGCGGAACAAACAAACAAACAAACTCACTTTCTGACTTATAATATTAGTAAGGATGAAAAAATGAAAAAAAAACTTTAGAATAATTTATGATTTGAAAGTTTTACTTCATCCTGGCTACGGCTCTGTATAAAATAGAAACAACGAGCGGGAATCGAACCTGGCACATCTCCAAAGCACATTAGTGTCTACGTGCTATATTTCATTTACTTTAAAAATTCCGTGCGAGTACTACTGCTTGTTTAAAATATTGTAATAAACTGGATACAGCCAGCCTTCTACCTTTTTCTTGTAAATGTCACATACGAGTACTAAAAAACTGCCTAGTCGTGAATATGTTGTATGACTGTAATGTGTACCTTATGTGTTAATAATGTTTACCAACTTTGGTATTCTGTGTGATGTCCTGAATGTCTGATTTAGTCGATAAGATAGCGGCTTTAAAATCGAAATGAAAAGGTTTTATCATGCAACGAATAGTATGCTAAGTAATGTATTAAGACAAACCCATGAAAGTGATAGCGAGTGAGTAACTTAGTGAAATTAAAGGTTTCCGTGAACGGACTATTTTATAAAAAGATGTCCGTTTCTTTTTTTTTACTAAAAAAATGAGAACTTTCGATACAATTTGAAAAATGAAATGTTCCCAAAAAGTAAGGAAGTGTTTTTTTTGGAGACAATTAATAAACTATCAATAAATCGTTGTGTTATTGGTTCTAAGTAGGAAAAACCTTTTTTTTAATGCAAGTGTAATATAAAAACACGCTGAAACGTAAAGTTCCACTCCAACGCTCTAATCTAAAGCAATTTTTGGCAATACCTCCACGCGCGAACCACTCTCCCGCCACATTTTCTATCAATGCTACGTGATCCATTACCCAGTTTTCCTCATCATTTACAATAATATTTCATTGCGACTGGTTAAGGAAATCCATCTGGCTATTACGTAACTTTGACGGCCACCATTTGTATTTGTCGTTGTCGGATGACAGGCCGAGAAATCGGTGTTCCGCCGGGAAACTGATTCGGAATGATCTTGATTGTTGACGGAGCAATTTATACATCACGTTTGTATTCCCAAATCGGGTAGGCAGAGGGCGAAACGGTACATAGACAAAAGCATAACCTATTTCATGGTTATTTCTAGCACATATTTTTTTCAGGCTTTGAGTTGGCGGTCATAATGAAGACAGGTTGCTACACCTTAACTGTTTAGGTAGTTAAAACAATGTAAACAATCTTGACATGTCTTTTTGTTGAAATACACAGTCTAAAAATGAAAATCGTTACACTATACAATTCAATTATGAAAGTAAATGATTTTTTCATACCTAAATTGTAAAATGTAAAGTTTTCGATTTATAAAGTGAACGTTTAAATAAAAAGACACGTCAAGATTGTTTATATTGTTTTAACTACCTAAACAAATAAGGTATAGCTGGTCGCCTAAAATATACCTTCTTCTAAATCCATGCTCGTCTCTTACGACATCCACAGAAGAAAATGATGTTATTTTAAATCCGATACCACACAAAGCAATTTTTAGTTGGAATGTTAATTTTTGATTGATATTTTATTAATAAAGAACGAGATAAAATTGTCACTGAAGTGGACACGTGGTATCAGTTTTTGAAATGCACCTCTTCATTTTTTCCCTAATATCGTGAGAAGTGGCTAATAAGGGGTGGTTAGGAATGCGTTAGGCGACAGAAATATTTAACTTTAAACTGTGAAATAGTATGTATGTATGTGCATACTATATCAGATCTAATAATAAAATCTAAATAGTTCACAATACGTTACAAATTATAATTAAACTTTCCGAAAACAATCAGCAAATGCAAGACGGTAAAAATCCAGCCACCCAGCTACAGCACTACCAGTAAAATTAAATCCACCAATCACTAAACCCCCACAAACCCTGTCACTTAACCAAATTTCCATCTAAATAATGGATTATAAAAAACGCTCCCGAGCCACCTGAAAAACATGTCGAAAATAAAGCAGAGGCATTGTGGTCCCAAGACAATATGCCTCATTTTGAGGAACGGTCTTTCTTCATGTTATATTCATAGAAGGTTCTACCGGATGAAATGGAATGGTTTTCCAACTAGCAACAGGTTTATTACGCGGACCTAGTTACTTTTGAGGTTAGTATTTCGTTTAATGATGGTTATAATTTATTTAGCGATAGACAGACTATATTAGCACGGTGCCTATGAACCTGGTAATTAAAAAACTACTTCTCACGTGCATTTTTGGAATATTTCATTCAGTAATCAGTAATAAGTCCTTTTATCATTTACCTGCAAGCAAATGAAAATTATCTAGCAAATTCATATCACTTGCAAATTTTGATCAGCTCGGATAGAAACAAAGAGCAGTGTGTCACATGTGCCGCATGTCGTTAGTACAGTCAGCGTCTGATACATGGTTACACTTTGGTACTTTGTCACTGTGATCGCAGTGACAATTTCATGCGAGAGTTCAAATATGAGGTTAATTAGAAAAGGTACTAAAGTGTATACATGTATCAGACGCTGACTGTACCTCAAAATGCGGCACATGTGATGCATGCGCAAGGAACGTGTTAGATGACTAGTTGTGATAGTATAGTAGGTAAACAGTAAAGTATTCAGAGGAAGAAATAACTTGACATTCTGGCTACAGCTTTATTGCTATAGGAATCGAGACCCTGGGTTCATGGGGTACCAGTGCCACAATTATTTTTAAAGAATTTAAAAAGCGCCTGGTCGACGCAACTGTTTTAAAACTGTCTTTTAATAACGCAGCTACTTTTCCCAAAGAAAATGCGTTCTGTGTGATGTAGTGTTTAAAATAACACCTCTCTATTTCTTCCGAGGACGTCGTAAGAGGCAACCGACAGGATAGCAGCTTTTCACTATAATTAGTATACTTTTTTGTCTAAAATTGCGCTAAGTGGCTACAAAACGTATATCAGTTCTTGCTTTGACTATGTAACGTTTTATGTGCTCAGCCCTATTGAAAATAGAAGACTTTTAAGTATGTATTTTATGTATGTAATTAAAGCCTTCCCTTCTCTTAAACTGTCGAACGTAGTTCCCTTAAAGTGTCTAAACGTAGTCGAGTGCGCAACTTGCAACAATAACCCGTGCATTTTATGTACAAGTCGTGAACTTTGTAACGCGCCGTAGCTAACACTTTAAGTGGGTACCTACTTGGAAAATTGTATTAAAACATTACACTGCAGATGCAGTTTGTTATATTATATCAAGGAGATGTTGTATTTATTACCTTTGAGATATCGGGTTTAAAATACTCGTAACGCCTTTTCTATTTCATTCGGGGATTTCGGAAGAGGAAACCAAGGAAATAGGTTTAAGTACTTTTTAGGCAAACAGATGGACAGATGACCTTAGAAAGTTCGCTGGGAGGCGCTGGATGCAGGTCGCTTCCAACAGGTACTTAATGAAAGACTAAAGGGGAGACCTATGTTCAGGAATTGACTTTTTTGACGTCTTTTGGCTGAAAAGATGACGATGATGTTTTAGGCGATAGGCTTGCAACTTGTCAACCTCTAATAACCCCTGACGTCTATTAGTGTTCTGCATGTCCCTATTGGGAATATAGCCGTATGCCAGTATTTTTTTTAAATAGATATTTCGTAGCTTTTACAAAAATACGTAAACAAATCAGCTTACAAAAAGACAGCTCTATCTTTTCCCTGTGAGATAATGGAAAGCCTTGCGACTCTCAGTGACATGAATCTGTAATAATCGATCATTTCCTGATACCCTTAAAACCGTACTTTGCTTCAGACGATAACAAATATCTTTACGGCACCAAGATCATGCGATAACTGAGCTCCGTGGGAAATGTTCGAGGAACAAGCACTTTTTATCCAGTGATCAGGAAGCTCGTTAGCCAATACCCTTTCCAGATCACTTGTTTGTAATATGCCTCCTTAAGTTCCCATTCTGAAAATGGTTCAAAGACAATACCTATACATTTTATACATTTTAAATACATATTACAATCATGCCTGTGTTCCCAAATATGACAAGCACAAGAAATATGACATATTTAGACCAAATGCAGTCACTTCTAGCCTAATTTTAGGGTTAAAACAGATGTAAGAGGTAGAATAGTGACAAGTTGCTAGCTAGAAGTAGGTATACCTAAATCTGTTACTTTAGTCGCCTTAAGACACTACACAGGCAATTGTTATTTAAAATGGGGTTCATTTGTTATCACACAAACTAAGCTTCTAGTGCCACCAATATTTTAAATGTGGGCAGAAATCAATGCAAGTAATTTCTCTGCACTTTAACAAAAATACAAACCGTAAAGTCAATATTATACCTCTGTAATCGGACTGAACACTATGCGAAAAGTGCGCTTATTTATTTATTTACATTTTTTTTGATTAATGCATTGTAAAATGATCAATATAGCGAATGGAAAACAATTTTCAACTTATGTCGCCGCCTGTGAAACACTCGCTCTGATCGAATATTTCGCTTCTCAATACCGACTGATTCTGGCACGTACGAGTATGTTGCAAATAGGTTGTTGTGTTATGAATTATGCTGACGAGAAAATATTACTGAAAACTTTTCCAATAATTTTTATGTGAGTAAATACATCGGACTGCTTACAGACATTTTTTATTTTTATGTTGCTTTTGTTTTTATAGCCTGTACTTAATAATATTTATAGCCTTGCAGAATAAGCAGCAAAAAAACTTTAACTGATACCATTTTCTGGAAACATGTAAATGGATAAAACTTTACCTGGCTTAGCGAACTTTTATCAAATAAAAACTCATTCCGTGCAAACTTGTTAACACTCCCATTTACCGTAGGTACCAACCGGCACCTAGTATTTGTACTTACGGAACACCTGTTCCCGAAATTACCTAGTACGGCCCCCATTTGCCTGTTATTTGTTTCTATCAGTAACCAGAACCCTTTTACAAGCCATTTGTTCCGGAGACCTATTCCGATCGACGATACATTAAGCCGGTGATTAAGTACTGGACTATGTGTACCAAGGTTGAACTATATAATGTGATATATGGTCGTTTTTGCTGCTAATATGCCAATAGCGTTGGATTTATGAGGTTTATTTTTGTAGTTTGTTGCTTGGTTGCGAGCTTCGAATGTGGGTGAAAAATGTTTTCTAGCGAAGGTTAAAGAAAATTGGTTTTTACTGAAAATACCTACGGTTAGATAACGGCATCCTTTTCACATTTTTTTCTATATCTGTTATCGGCTATTTCAAGCCATTATCAGATAGAGAGTAATTCAAATTAACTTAAATTAACTAATAGCACCTCCCCCTTTCTTCCCGTGGGTGTCGTAAGAGGTCGACTTTGGGAAAGGGTTAGTGTATTGTGGAATGGGCTAGCAAACTGTCACTGCAATATCACGTATAACCATCTGGTTACCCTGAAATTGGTAACGTCATACAGGAGTGAGAATATGTATGTATGTATATGTATGTGTTTTCAGTAATAAAATAGAACGGAGCTCGTCTTTTCATCGCTAATAGCTCAAACTGTTTCGGGCCAATTCATGTCCCATCATTGCAAGCAACGAGGCACAGAAAAAAACTTCGCATGTCCCTGTTTCATATCATAATGAGTGTCTCGCTGGCGTTTAATCCCATCAACAACTCGATTCACAATCGCAAACTAAAAAGAAACATCAAAGCGACCAATTTCGAACGTGGAAACGCCATTATGCGAGCTAAAAACCGGTCTTCGACCCGGTTTAGCATACCTCTTGTTTTGACGTCCCGTATTTGTGTCGCAAATACCGTACCGTTTTTCTTTACCGGATCAATTTCCATTTTTCATGCAGATTCGGTGAATGCATTCGGCACGTCATGCCGTGGCGCGGAATGGTCGTTGCTAAGTCCTGACTGTTGCGATTTCGTTTTGACTTTCTGATTTGTTCTGGTATTTTGTGATGGGTGAAAATGCCTGGGCGTTTTTTTTCTATTTAGCCACTCGGATCGAATGCATGAGACGTTGTTGACATACATTCGTACAACCAAATGGGGCAGGTAAAGCACAGGCATTGCTTGGGTGCTATTTTCTGTTTAACGGTGGTTAAACTTTAACCAATCGGATTGAATGCATGAGACGATGTTGACATAAATTCGTACTAACCAAATGGGGTAGGCAAAGCTCATTCGTTACATAAGACAAAACGCGACAATTTTTTGACTTGAAAACAGGTCAAGCAAAAACAACAATACCTATTTTGGATTTCAAAGCAGATGAAGGAATCTGGCAGGTTGCTAGCCTGTTACCTAAAGCATACCTACTTTAGTCGCCTCTTACAACATCCGCGGAAGAAATGGAGGTGTTTATTTAATCCGTCACCTTTTTTTTTGTTGCGTTTTTGGCTATTTCATGATGTAGCTTGAACAGTAAAAAAACAGATTTAACGGCAGCATAATATGTTGGTTATCAATGAATAAATCAATTACGTAATGGACATTGAAAATTTCCCTTATTTAACACAACTATTGAGTGACATTTCGTTTGCTGTCGTATTTTGAGTTTTCCCGATGGAAATATCCGTAGTGCATACTTATTACGTTAAGTTCGAAGTAATGCGCATAATCTAGTTGTTCATATGAATAAATCCGTTTGCAACGTCCCACTGCTGGGTACAGGCCTGATGTAAGGGGCAGCGCAGACGACAGACTTTTTGTGCGATCGATTCTGCGGCGCACAAAAAGTCTGCATGGATTTTATGCATTGTGGGTCGGACTTTTTGGGCGTCGTGTGCGTTACTGCATATAATTCCCTAGGTTCTATTTCCACAGACTAAAAAGTCCGTCGCGGATAGTCTGTCGTCTGCGCAGGGCCTAAATAGCTCGTAGACTAGACCAGCAAATTGAGAACCTCGCGTCTACATTGAACTGCTCCCAAACGCAGTGAAGCCCTCTTCCCACCAAATTGCCTATTATTGATCACAGCATTTCTTGCTAAGTCCGATACAAGAACGCGTGGTCCTCCCTAAATACGGAACTTTAGTGTTACGTATCACATAAAACTTAGTTCGAGGAGTATAAATCAATAGGGGGAGAACTTATAAATAGGTTCTAGCAAGTGTGCCCATGAGAACTGTCCTCGCGAGTGGGAAGAGACTGTAGAATTTATTGGACTTAGTGTTTTTAGGATCCTCTAAAATGAAGCAATGGGACCTAAGTGAGAATAATGTCTAAATGCGTAAATTTTTGATGTGATGGCACTTTTACGAGGCAAAACTTTGCGGTTATGATATAACGTAGTAAGATTTTTTAGTTAGATCCTTTTCAGGATTAATTCGCCTTAGTACAGTTTGCGGCAAATTAGATTGCAAGATTTTTGTTCTGAACGATCTCAAGTTCTAAACGATCTAAAAACTTACCACACTAGAAAAAAGTTTGCCATCTAAGATGCCGGGAACGTGTCAGGTATGGTGTTGTAAGACAACAATGCGTCCAACCCCCTTATTTATGAAGTATATTTTATATCTAAATTTACACGTAATTGTTATGCGTAGCTAATCATTTGAAATAACTAAAAATGGTGACCAATTTATCTAAAATTTAAAACGTACCTACGGAACCAACCCTCTTGAGTTTATCTTGCACTTATCGTTAGTTTTCTAGCTGGAGCAAGTTTGCTTAGTTTCGATGCAGAACGTTAGAAGAACTAAGACCTTACTTTGTCTTGAAGAAAAAACTGCAATTTTGTAAAAATAATAATATTTAGATATAATTATTTCTGATTAAACTCAAAGAAGAAAACTGAACAAAGTTGGATTGTAAAGTCGATGTATTAAACTATTATTTTTATAAAAGGTTAATTTAACTGATAGTGTTAAAATCAGAATAATTTGTAAAAAATTACGTAAAGATAGTTAAAACACAATGATTCCTCAGAAATCTTCAGTGCGCGTGTTGGTTTCAGAATAACACCGCTCCATTTCGTCCCTGGAAGTCGTAAGAGGTGAAAAGGCAAGACACAACAAGTTCTGTCTATTATTTTAAGAATAGACACCTCTATTAGTGTCTGACGTTTCTCTCTCTCGTTTATGTATGTGTGTATTTTTAATGAAACCTGGAAAACTACAAAACTAAAAAAACCTACTCAAACATGCACAGATTTAAATAGGTACCTAAGAAGCGTCTCCAATGGTTGCAATTCCGGCAATCTCGATAAGAATACGAAGGAAAAACCTCGACTCGGTTATCTTACACCATTATGGAACAAATCGATGGAGCAGCAATGTTGACCCGCAAAACTGCCTCGTATGAACATGGTATGTACACATAGGGTCCGGTTTCGACCTGAGGTACCTTGTCGTAGTAAGCCTTTGTTCCACTTATCAAGTATTTTGCTAAGACATTCACACTGAAAGGGTTCTATAGCAGTTTGTAGGAAGAGCCTTGATATTATATGCCATAGTCGCTAAAGATAGGCCACGTTCGTATGGAATATTAGTGAAGCGGCATCGATAAAAGAAATAATACGCAGTTCAGTGACCTCTGAAGGTTGAATGGTTATTAATTTATTCGGGAATGTCTTTATACTAAAAATGGAATATAAAACATTAGTGTTCAGGCGGCAAAAACGGAGAAATGGTAAATAAGGAATTATTGAAAGTTATTCCCTTCTTTGTTGCTATTTTGAGAGTGTTACGGAAATAAAATTACAAGGTTTTATTAACTTTCACCTGTCCCTTTGTCTGCTATCAAATCTCGAAAGTTAAATTTGTTCCACTTCCCGGTTTCCGATTGAACTGAAATTTTGTAAACTTGTGTAAATCGAATGACAATGCTAAAATTTGATAGTAGCCGTGTTACTAAAATTAAAGTAGTAGTACTTTTCGTTGCCGCGACCGTTTACTGATGGAGAGAACTCTTCAACGGTTGATACCATTGACTTAATATTTGGTGCGCATAATCTTGGCTGAATAGATAATAATGTTTTTATCTCTGTCAAATCGAGTTAGTATTTATTTCTTACCGGTTTACATGTTTTTGACCTGTGTCGTGTCGGATTTTGAATAACCATCTCTCCTTATTATCAGTAGATGTCTTGAGAGATGAATAGAGGAAGGAAGGTTGAAATAATTTAAGTGATAGGCTAGCAACTTGCCACTATTAAATTTAATCTGCCAAGCTAAAAGCCAAAAAAGTGCTAGTAGTGACTCCGCCACGAAACCTGAAATAAACATGATTTTGTCTACGTACCTAGCTTTTCGTGTGCTATGGCCACCCCATTTGGAAGTACAGGCGCCATGTGTGTATGTATCAAAAAATATAATGATGTTACTAACGACCTCAAATGTTATACAAGTAAAAACAGATACCAAAATACTATGCTAAATGTGTGTTTATTTTTGAAACTCTTCATTAATTGCCAGATCTTTCCAAATATTGTTGGTTGTAAAGTTGATCATCCTTAATGATGTTTTGTCATAAAAGCGACAGAATTTTACATAAAATCCGCATCGCTCCTAGGTTATGTTTTTAATATCGTAAACATGCCGTATCTACTCCAATGTTTGGTCAGTTATATGCCGCCAATATTGGCCAATAACGGCCGTAACGACCTAAAGCTTTTTACATGACAAATAGAGCTTTTAAGCTCGTGTCGTTCCACGCATTAGACGTAGGAGATGCTTTTTAGGTTATTTTTCCTGGTAATGTTGGGGAAGAATGAAGTGTGGGAGCTTTTAATAATGTTACGTTTCTAGAATATTTACGCGTTTTCCTGGTTAAATTATGCTCTTATGGGGCAGCGCAGACGACAGACTTTTGTGCGATCGAGTCTGCGGAGCAATAAAAACTCTGAATGGAAACTGTCTGTTCAGAGTTTTTATTGCGTCGCAGACTCGATCGCACAAAAGTCTGTCGTCTGCGCTACCCCTAAGTGAGCCTTTGCTACAATATGTTTGGACACAGATTTCATACAAATGAGTTTCTAATAATTTCAATTGGATAGCTTTATGATCATACAAGACCTTTAGATTGCCAACTCCTATTCAAAGTTGGTGTAAGTACAAAAAATGTAATAAAAAATCACATACCTAGTCTTCGCAGTTTTCGAAGCTACACCTGTGAAAGAGAAAGAACAATTTTATTAATCGATAATTACAAACATAGTTTTCTACACTCGTAGTAAAAAAAAAATTCGTTATTATTTCAGAGCGCAAAATAAAATTAGGTTGGAATACGACATGATGTGAATCAAATTTACAATATTTTTCAAGCTGTCCCTCGTGTTATGAATAAAGATAGCCAACGTTACGCATCGGACGACGTGTCGTCGAGTCATGTCGCAACGACACGTCGTCGCGTTGCTACAACCATGATATCGAACCTTACTACAGATGAATATATAGGTAAATTTGTTTCGCATAGTTTCTCAGTCACACCGTTACTCTCTTAAAATTTGATGATGCCAAAACATAGTGTTAATCCTGTAATTTTGAGGCAGGTGGGATTAAAACCCCAAAATGATGTGGCTGCCCGGGCCCCAGACTAAATTCTCGCGACTTAGTTCACAACCGCGCTGAACACACGGGCGTTTTAAACGCTGCTTTTTGAGTCATTTTAATTTTAGAACAGTTGCTCTGAACCCCGTCTGTGTATAACTGGATAATTTTAATCTAATTACGCATTTTTCGGGATAAAAGTAGAGTGTTAATCCAAGGTATCAGCTTGCATACAAAGTTTTATCTTTATCTAGGTCTCAGTAGTAAAATTAAAAACACGAAAACTAATCATCAAAATATGCAGCGACGTAAAGTTTTTAATTGACTTAAATTCAAATTAAATGAAAATTTTGTTTAGGTGACAGACTTGCAGCTAATTTACATAACTTATAATGTGAAAAAGTTATGGATTTGTCTATGTGATGTTTCACGTGCTTTGCCTGCCCGAAAATACAGGCGTGATGTATAATGTATGTGTTTGTCTATTTTCCTCCTGTCCTGTGTGGTGTCGAAATGGAATAACACCTCTCCATTTCTTCCGTGGATATCGTAAGAGGCGACTAATGAAATAGGTAAAGGTATATTTTAGGCGACAGGCTAGCAATATGTCACTATTGTACCTGCTACCTTAAAAACTAAAAAAAATGCTACAATTGGCCATAAAACGTGAAATAGTCCTTGTTTTGTCTATCTATATTTTTGTGTGCTCTTCCTACCCCATTTGGAAATACAGGCGTGATGTATGTGTGTTTATGTTAATTTTGAACTTACTGAACTCAGAACACCAACGAAGCCCTTCAATCAAGTGCATCCTTAGCCCAAATTGGCTTATCGAACTGTATCTAATCCAATCGTAATTAATTAACGTTTCTGTTGCTTTACGGCCAGTTGCTGAGTTAGAATCAGACTAATCACACTATAACTCTGTTGAGTAGCTTTCTAGTACAAATTCAGGGGTCTGATTACAAAAAAAGTAAGGAAAAAAGAAATGAAAACGCTTTATTGTTCATACATAAACAGATGGGGTAGACAAAGTGTTACAAAGACCAAACTAAAGACTATGTCACATTTTGTAGCCACTCCCAGAAAAAAAAAAACAGGTTTAAGAACGGATGAAAGATGTGTAAAATACTGACAGGTCGCCTGTCGCCTAAAGCATACCTTAACCCATTTCCTTAGCAGCCTCTTACTATATACAGGGTGCTTATCTTGTTATTCTCGTCATAATTATTATTTCAGCCGTAAGACGTCCACTGATAACATAGGCATCCCCTTTAGACTTCCATAAGTAACTGTTGGAAGTGAACTGCATCCAGCGTTTTCCGGCGACCCTTATTAGGCCGTCTGGCCATCTTGTATGCAGACATCCTACGCTGCGCTTACTGGTTCGTACTTATTCCAAACCTCGGTATTGATATACGACTCTTATTGAATTAAAATGGATATCCTCACGTCTTTACATCGAGATTATTTAGACATCATCATCAGGAGCAACTCGCCATAGCAGAAGCTGTTAGACGCGCACTGCTCGCCACCGCTCTCTGTACTATTAAAATGTATGCTTTATCTTGAAATTAGGTATTCTCAACCTCCTGTTTATACAAATGGCTTAATAACAAACTAGTTTCTTAATGCATTCAAACTCGATGTTACCTTTTGTTTGTTTAACACCAGTTTGAAAAACTTGGACGTTCCCTGGATTCAGGCAACTTTGGAATTAACTCTAATTGAAGTCTGTTGTGAATTCTTCAAAGTTACATGACAAACTTTGGCCAGGAGCAGTTTAGTAAGTATTCTGTTGTCTTAAGTCGCCTTTAAGTTATTTAATTTCAAAGTAAGAAAGTTGAATAGGTTTAGTAACAACATCTCCGAATTAACGTATGCTGCATTAGGGAATATTAGTTTAATTATTTTAAAATAGATGTCGTTATAGTGAGTTTTTTACGCGATAGCCTGAAATTGCAAAGAGGTTAATAAATTTTTCTTTACGAACTTTTCGTATGCTTCGCCTACCCTCTTTACAAACACAGTCGTGAAGTCTGTATGTACGAATACATGACTTAAAAAAAAATCTCGATTCTCTTAATTAGTATTTAGAATCCGGGCGTGCGCGCCGCCCGCATATTCCCTCTTAATTATGCGATTCGAAATTCAAATGTGTAATAAATGCAAATTCTAAAGGGTTCTAATGTTATAAAGTACTGAAGGTAAAATATTTCGTCTATAAGCGCCACAGTTTTAGAGTATGGTATACTAAGACAGCGTATTAAAGTTTACCTCTTATGAGCACTTGGCTTAAGATAGTTTTGAGAATGCATTTCAGTTTGAATGTTTATCTTCTTAATGATATTATTATTACTTTTTGTTTGGCATCTTATGCTTCGTGACAGAAGAGAAGGAACACTTTATGTAGGAGTTGTCTTTAGCTTGTCTTTTCACTAAAATAAATCTCCAAAATTCGCGCGTCAACGCTAATACTTAATTACAATATTTGGCCAGCACTTGTAAGTTTTACTTACGTAAGTAGGGACATAGCTATGAGTTAGGATGAGATAGCAGTAGTCATCTCTCTTTTTAGCAGATAGCTGCGTCCCTACTTGCGTAAGTAAAACTTACAGGTGTAATGCTGGCCTTAATGTGATGTTCGCAAAAGCATTCTTTACAGACAGAATCAGACAAGGAAAAAAAAAGCAAGATTAAGAAAATTAGCCACATGAAAAATATATCAAGGATACGAACAACCTAGCTCCAATTAAGCACTAAAATCTAAAAGCAATTTATGGTTTCCTATGATAACAACAGACTTGTATTTTAGTCCTTCAGCGTAAAATAAGCTGGCAGTGATTACAAATAATGATATAGACTCTCGTTTAGGTACTTATTTACCCTTACTGTCTGACAACTTTTTTAGTAGAGAATAAACCGCCTATAACCATCTCCCTGATGAATGCTCCGTGCAAAAGATAATAACATAAAATAAGCAAAGGACAAGGTTACAGTTTTTTAATAACATTTTAACTTTACACTTTTAAAATTGCTGTTATAAAAATCACAATAAGCGTTTATTAAACCAGTAAACTTTTATTTGAAGATGCGAACTTTTCAGCCGAGAATCTTATTCTGTTTAAGTATGGCCGTTATTTTTATGGCGTTATAAAATTTAATTTTATATTAAATTGCATATAGATATCTAGTCACGTATTAAAGCCTAGTAATACGTTATTACCTAGTAATAACTCTATTTCAGATTGCGTATCCAGGTCTTTGTGTAAAATAGCTATTTACTCGTTCATATTCTTATACTTGTACGGCATTGGTTTTAAAATAATCATTTTCCATTTGTTCCAAATATGTTGTTAGTGTTATACAAGACGACTGAAAAACATATAATTTAATATGAGACACATGAAAATATGGGACACATATAGGATGTAACAGACTCTCCCCAGGTGGATAGTAATCTGTTCACTGTAGTTTTCTGGATTCTTAATTTTTGTTTCGCCTAAAAAACCTTTTTTTAAATACTTACTCATATATTTACCTAGGAATCAGGATACTCGGGAACCGAATAGCTTTTAACATGAGACGTTTATTATCTATCAGCTATGCCGCTGTAATTAAGAAATCCTAATTTTTTTTTAAATATTTTGTAGCTTCTAAAACTGCTTAATATTGACCTGTCAATTACCGCCTGCTCGGTTTCCTGCTTTTATGTTTGTCAAAGTAATAAAAAAGTTACTAAAGTTTAGATCATCAAACTTTTGGAGTAGATGCTTGTGTCGTCACTCTGGTAAAATTTGCACTCAATTGACATCCCTCAAAATTTGTAAGCTTTATGTCCTCGTTACTTTGTCATATGAAAATAAACCGGCCAAGTGCGAGTCGGACTCGCGCACGAAGGGTTCCGTACCAAAAACTGCAAAAAATCAGAAATTTTGTATGGGAGCCCCCCTTAAATACTAATTTTATTTTTATTCAATTATTTATTTTTAAAGTAGATATTTAATTAAACATTCTGTGAGCATTTCAAGCATTTAGCTGTTAGAATTACTTAAATAGACCCAAAACAGCAAAAAAAACTGCAAAAAAAATAGGTTTTTTGTATGGGAGCCCCCCTTAACTACTAGTTTTATTTTATTTTAATTATTTCCTTTTAAAGTAAATATTTAATTAAATGTTCTGTGAGCATTTCAAGTATTTACCTGTTACAGCTATTTAAATAGATCCAAAATAGCAAAAGAAAAACACGTTTTTTGTATGGGAGCCCCCCTTAAATACTAATTTTATTTTATTTTAATTATTTCCTTTTAAAGTAAATATTTAATTAAATATTCTGGGAGCATTTCAAGTATTTACCTGTTACAGTTATTTAAATAGATCCAAAATAGCAAAAAAAAAACACGTTTTTTGTATGGGAGCCCCCCTTAATTATTATAATTATTTTAATTTTAGTATTTGTTGTTATAGCGGCAACAGAAATACATCATCTGTGAAAATTTCAACTCTCTAGCTCTCACGGTTCGTGAGATACAGCCTGGTGACAGACAGACGGACGGACGGACGGACGGACGGACGGACGGACGGACGGACGGACGGACAGACAGACAGCGAAGCCTCAGTAATAGGGTCCCGTTTTTACCCTTTGGGTACGGAACCCTAAAAACGTGTATGTATTATATTATAACTTTGATAACGTAACTGACAGACAAATCAGTATTAATAGTAATTTTGCCTATTTAAAGCATACAAAGCCGGGGACTGTGGCTAGTTGAAAGTAAACTTTAATACCATTTAAATACAAATTAGGGAAGCGAGCAATCAAAGGGAACGACGCTATTTAACTAAACTAGGAACTGTAGTTAGCATCAAGAGGCCCACTCTGGGTTAATAGAGAATCATTATTCGACACCATTACAAACTTGATCCAGCATTTCAGCTTCCTTTGTAGATGTTTTTGGTGCCCACATGACCAAGATTTTGCTGGTCTTACGGAGGTATAGATTCAGACAACATCATTTTTAGGTAAAAAAAGAAGTTTGGAGGCCAACGTTTTTCTGTGGTATCGAGTGTAGTTAAGGAGGCTTGAAGAGGCTTTTGAATGTAATAATAATACAGTATGTAACTCGGAAATTACAAAAAATCGAGTATACATGGGGAAAATGCGGACACCCCTAGAGGTGCTCTATTTTTTGGGATTTTTTGTATAGTAGCTTTCCGCCCGCGGCTTCGCCCGCGTGGAACTCGATTAAATTGCGGTATAAAGCACAACTATAAGAAAACTTCTCGTTTCAAACGACACACAGCGCCATCGATCTACGTAGGCCACACTGAAAGTTTTGCACTCCTGGCCTCTCGTAAATATTTGAATTTCGAATTATGTCATTTTAGGAAGTATAGTTTATTGTTTATGAAACTGAATAGTTGTTGGCGGCAAATTGATCGTCATTTGTTTTTTCTGGCGTTTTGAAGTGAACCATTTGCACTGAAAATGGGTTTGACGCGAAAAGATTTTAGAGCATTGATTTTTTACGATTTTAAAAGTTCTCTTTCTCCGCAAGAATGTAGTACTCGCCTTCAAAATGTTTTTAGGCTTAAAGCACCACATTTGAGCTCTGTGAGACAGTGGTACGCTGAATTTGATAGAGGCCGAGTTTCTCTCAATGACGATTCTCGTGAAGGTCGGCCGTCTACTGCGGTCACTGAAGAAAACGTAGCTACTGTCAGGTGACTTATAGAGGAAAACCGACGCATTACCTATGAAAATATCCGTGGACAATTAGGGATAGTCATGAGATAAGTATAAAAATATTTACAAGAAAATTTAAAAGTTAGAGAACTTTGTTGTCGATGGATTCCCCACGAACTGACGTCGACCCAGAAACGAGCCCATGTTGATTGGTGCTTAGAAATGCTGCGAAAATATGACCACGGGCGATCAAATGCAGTATATGATATGGTAACAGAAGACAAAACATGAATATATTGTTATGAACCGGAAAAAAAAACAGCAGTCGAGTGAATGGGTCTTTGAAGGTGACCGAAGGCCAACAAAACTGCACCAAGCAAAAAGCGTTGGCAAACAGATGATCGCTTTTTTTAATCAAAAACCGGCCCTATTTGTACTGTGTCACTAGATAATAAGAGAACGGTTAATGCTGAGTGGTACACAACCATTTGTCTGCCCATAGTCTTTGGTAAAGTCCGCGAGAGACGACCACGGAGCCGCATTCTCCTGCATCATGACAACGCGTCTCCTCACACCGCGAAGAAGACAAAGGCATATTTGGATTCAGAAAAGGTGGAGATAGTGACTCATCCTGCTTATAGCCCAGATCTCGCACCCTGCGGTTTTTATCTTTTCCCTAAAATCAAAGCTTTGATGAGAGGTTTGACATTTAAGACCCCCTAAGAAGCGGTGACGACGTTCAACGAACACGTCGAAAACATGGCCTCAAGTGATTGGGCCTCATGCTTCAAAAAATGGTTGGAGCGTATGTTTAAATGCCTAAAATGTAATGGGGAACATTTAGAGAAACAATAAATGTATAATTATAGTTATAAGTTGTTTTATTTAAAAGTTACGCAAAACTTTCAGTGTGGCCCTAGTATCATCTACCGATCGGCCATCGATCAAGCAAACTATATTTTGGTTTTCCCTCGGGAACATCAATTTTTCCGGGATAAAAAGTTGCCTATTATTTAATCCGGACTACTATCTTTACGTCTGCAAAATTTCAAAGCAACCGGTTCAGTAGTTACGGCGTGAAAGCGGAACAAACAAACAAACAAACAAACAAACAAACAAACAAACAAACTCACTTTCTGACTTATAATATTATAGTAAGGATAAGGATGTATAGCCTGAGTTAGTATCCCATTACTGGGCAAAGGCCACCCCTCATGTTCTCCATTTCTCCCGATCCAGAGCGTTCTGGGGCCAGTCGTCGAGAAACACGTCCAGGTCGTCTCGCCATCTCCGTCTGGACCTGCTCTGTGCCATCCATCTCATGTCACCCACTCTGTGGCATGTTTAGCACACCGCAGTAGATACATTCGGTTGATGTGGTCGTGTATTTTTCTTCTACTTCTTAGTTATGCACTCTTGACAGAGTGGTCTTGGCCATGTCAAATTCGATGCTTGCGACACAGCAGCCTTAAAGACCCGCCGCAACGCGTCTCTGTTTCTGGTGGAGTGGGAACAATCGTTGGTCGTATCCCTTGTGATGGACTTGAGATCTGTCCATCGTGTTAGAGAGCGACTACGAGATCTTTTGCCCTCAACTTTCCCTTGCACCACCAAACGGTCCATGGATGGTCTTTTGTATTGTCAGAAATACCGGATCGCGATTAGGTACATTGAAACAACCCCGTGAAATTGAGGCTTACTACGCACTTTGTCAAACAAAGCACGTTGCTAGGTGATTACAATTATCACTTCGGTGTTAAGTTATTCCAAAGGCTTCATTACAACGTGATGTAAATTAATTAGTCGTTGAATTAATACTGATAGTCGGAATATTCAATGAGTCGTCTGTGGTTTTGTACATAACGCCTATAGACAGTTTTATGGAACTCAAGTAGAGTTAACACCAAGCCAGTAATGCTGGTGCCAGTTCTGCAGATAAGCCAGCTTTGACCACTGGCTAAAGACGTGCGCTCTATTCTCGCCAGCGTCGGTAGCAAGCGCTAGCTTGGCTTGAAAACTGTTAACAAAAATACCAAGCCAGCACTAGCTGCCAGTCTTTTTGGCAGCTAGTGTTGGCTTCGTGTTAACTACATACATATTCTCACGCCTGTATTCCCATTAGGGGTAGGCAGAGCATATGAATTCAAAAATCCAGTGCCACGTTTAGCAAATTTAGGGTAACCAGATGGTTAAACGTGATATTGCAGTGACAGGTTGCTAGCCCATCGCCCACAATACACTAACCCTTTCCTAGAGTCGACTCTTACGACACCCACAGGAAGAAAGGGGGAGGTGCTATTCTAACCCGGCACCACACGGGGTGCGTGTAAACTATGCTTCACCTTTTACGTATAATGGTACATATCATAATGTCATATTAACAATAGCTATGAACATAGTACCTAGAGTCAATCAGGCCTGTGTTCCCAAATAGTTTAGGCAGAGCATACGACACATGACATAGACAAAACCTTTTTAATGCCTTGCAGCCACTTCTAGCATAATTTTAGGTTTATGAACAGATGGAAGAGGTACAAACATAATTATTGATATTACTCTAAGTAAGACAGACGACTCCCATAGGGTAATAAACACAGACACACATTATACGCCTTGAATTACATGCCTGTGTTTAGCACCAATATGTGACAGAATAAGTTTACCTAAATCGCTCTGCTGAATTAAAACACAGCTAACTTAAAATGTGTCAGTTCTCGAAATTGAGACTTGGCGTACTAATGTATAGCCTAGTTTTTAATTGCAATAGATCGAGAGATTAAGATAGATAGATACTCCATTAGTACCTAGCACCATGACGTGTCAGATACTTGTGTCAAATATTAAAGCTGGTGTCTGTACTCGGCCTATTAGAATTGAAATTTATGCTTCAAAATCAGATAGCAGCGCCTTTGTAGCTAACTTCAGTCTTATGTTATTACTAAGTTCAGACTCGTATGTTATTATCTTCGTTAAAAACCTATTGTGCTGGGAACGTTTGTTGCTCAGTTGTTTAGGCCGGGGTTGTCATTGTGTTACCCACATTAAAGTTCACGTAGTTTAAAAGTAGGACAAAGGATCCTCAGTATGGCCGTGTTGAGGACTAAACTGTAGGTATTGTTTTAGTGGGCCTTTTCATGTAAGTAAATGTTACAAGCTTTTATTTTTGTCTTTTGTTTGTTAAATCTAGCAAGTGATAGGTAGACTTCACGGTTAGTTCTCTATAGTATCATCTGTTTAGTATAGTGTTATTTTTTAATGCATCGAAGTTGTTTCTCCTACGACGCCATAGATAGACTTAATAAAAATAGACACTGTTTTTGTTGTAGTTGTGGAATTAAAAAAAAATCTAGAGCATAGTGATGTTTATTTTTTTGACACGGGTAACTAATATTAATTGATGCACAGACTAATCTCAAAACCTGACAACATCCAACTTTATTAAACCATTTTTAATTCTAGCCCCTTTCCGAGAAAGCATTTCCATCTTAAAAACGCGACGTAATCACGGTGATCGCACCTCATCTCGGTGCCTCCGTATTTTAATCAAGTCAACGGGAGGCAAAATGGTACATAACTCGTTAACCCGAATCCAGTTTGGGGCTTGAGTGTTGCCAGCTGCGAAATAAACGGGATTCAAGGGGGTTTTGGCTCTTCGTTTGACGAAGTTTTTGTGGAATTCAGATAATATTAATAATAATTATGGGTTTAAAGAAGTCTAAAATCCGCTTCTTGGCTCCATCATAAGGTTTTTTTTTAGAACCGTTAAGACGAACTTGCAATAGCTTAACGCTCTGCTGCGGTAAACAATTTCCCCCCTTGCCATTACCACGACGACGGAAACCATTAATATGAGTCGATAGTACGAGTTTAGCGATACATTACCTACCGAATCTAAGCGCTATCGATTATCTTTTTGTAGCCTTGACGCTATTACATAAAATCTGTACCAAGAGTGACAAATATATGACAGGTGTAATCGACAAGTTGAATCGAAAACTTTCCGAAGCTCACTGATTCGCTATCGACTGTCACAACTTAATTTCGGTTTATGATGGGAACTCATGGCATTGGGACTGGACACATACAAAAAATACCCATTTCTGATTGACAGGACTACGGTAATTAAATAATATATGTTGCCACTTGGTAAGACTATTCACGGTTGCGTCAAACTGACACCAGGGAACAGTATCATAGCGACCTGTCACTTTTGTATCTCTTTCGACAATGTTTCACCCTTAAATTATTCTAAGAGTAGCTATATGCACTGATTAAAACGTTATATTTATTTAAAACAGTATAAAACAAAAAAAATGCCGATCATACACAAAATCCCACACTTCATTCATAAAAAGGGGATAATTTGACTAGAGGCTAGTAACACTGGAACACTATTCCGTTTAGGGAGGCCGGAGCTACAATGTGTGTACAGATGTGCTTAAGTCGTCTCCTTTTATTTTATTTGTGTTTGTTATCTTTATTTTTCGAGTGCTCCGGGGAGAAATACTGTTGTGATAAAATATTTTTGAAGCTTCCACTGCCTCTGACTTCTGTAAAGGTTTTTAACATGAATAAAAATAATATTATCTTTATTGCAGCACTTATACCTCAGTCTTTGCATCTGTCTCGCTTGGTTTTGCGCAGTTTGAAAGAGATGGAGAGGTTGCGTTTTCTAACCTCTTCTAGGCTGCTTAGTTAATACTAGTGACGTCATTTTCACAGCGCGTTTAATCCTTCAGACCACTACCTTCATAAATGAAAACTTTATTTAACACTTACAAATCGACGGCAAAACCGGTCAAATGTAAGAACGATTCTACTGAAAGACAAAATTATGCCTAAAGCAATCACGCGGCTTAATATTTTGTCAATAAAATTAATTAATTATGTTGAACATGAAATTAATACTTAGTAAATTTACTCATTGTAAAATAAACATAAAGTAAACATAAACGTAAATCAAATTCAACTCGCTTCGGGATGAATGGCTACGGAATAGCTCAAAACACGTGACTTATGATTTAGGCATAATGTGTATTACGAAGACAAAATAGAAACGACTTTATTTATTTATGACTACAATGTGCCAATCGTACAAAACACGAAAAAATTCTGTGTAGGTAGTTATTGTTACTGGCACGTTACTGGCCACCAAGGTTGTTGGCAGTCAATTGTTTTATGAGTAAAACCTTGGTTCTTCAGTCATAATCATAATCGAAATCAATTTATTTTTATTTTATATAGAAAACTAACTCATTTTAATATTGCTTTAACAATAAACAGTCGTAATGAAGTCTACGCCGTAGGCGATGAGCTAGTGAAATATAAGTATAATTCTATTAGTTTCAGTTTCAGATATCATTCTCGTATTTGATCCCGTATTATTCTAGATAGCAGTACAATATCAAATTAAGCTCAGACTGTGGTTTTGTGTCGGTTCCCACCCTTGCCAAAGGGCACATGAAGCAACCTTACGGATGGAGGAATTTAGGTGCTTCCAGATAGAGGCTTGATTAAACTTAGTACATACATACGTCACGCCTGTATTCCCAAATGAGGTAGGCAGAGCATATAAAACGCCACATTGACAAAACCATGACGATTTCATGTGACGAGGCCACTTCATGCCTATATTTTTAGGTTTTGAGTTCGCAGGTATAAGAGTGACGGTTGCCCATCGCCTAAAATATTCCCGAACACAGAAATCTGAGATTCAAGTATTCCAGGTTCTATAATAATTACCGAATGAAACTTGACGCCTCAGATCTCGTAGCACGAAGCTTAAATAATCGATAGCAACCATCCAACCGACCTGGATTGAATCGGACACTGAAACTCACGATAAAACCGGCTTAATCGAAAAACGTTGAGGTGATTCAAGGGGGTTGACCTTTTATTATTTTTCGCGAATCAGGTGTTAATTTGTAAAGCAGGGAACGAGATTAAAGGCTTTGGAAGTATTTTTTGCCACGGCCAGATTACGGTATTAGCGCGTTCTCAGCGGTTTTTGTAAATCTTGTTTGCTATACAAATAAGACCAATCATCGTATGGCAGTTTACAAAATTTGCTGTCAAAATCGTGATACAAAATAAGTGTTTCCCGGCTAATGCAGGAGAATGAAAAGCCAAGTAACGTGAAATAGATGACTTTTAAGTTAACAAAACTAAAATATGACGTTTTGTCTAAGTAGCGTTTTATGTGGTCTGCCAATCTCGTTTGAGGATACAGGTGTGTTGTATGTAAGTATGTATGTAGTAATACTATGGAAAAATTGGCACCTCGACACTATGCTTGTCGACGAGTATAGTTTATACATACATACATATTCTCACGCCTGTATTCCCATGAGGGGTAGGCAGAGCACATGAATTCAAAAATCCAGTGCCACGTTTAGCAAATTGAGGGTAACCAGTAACCTAGCTAGCAACCTGTCACCACAATATCACGTTTGACCATCTGGTATAGTTTGTTACATTAGATAATAATACCGTAGGATTAAAATGTAATGCATTCATATCCATTCTCTTGTATGATAACCAAACGGGTAACCAGAGCACAATAAACTTTACACAGAAGATTTTAACAATTATTTCTACTTACTTCAACAGTTTCAAGAATACGCTCTTTAATCTTTCGAGTTCTTTCAAGTTCTTTCGAGGAACCCTGCATAACATAAGCACTTGAAAGTACAGTAATTAGATTTAAATAATACTCAATGCTACAGAATGCTCAATTCCAGTGTAATCCATTTTAGCACAGCACACACTCCTCGATTTAGGCTCAATTCACACCAGAAGAGCAGCGCAGCGACCCGCTCCGTGGAGAATGCGCGAGGATTCCTGCGACTGTTCGAGAAGCCGCTCGAATGCGTAGGAAGTCGCTGGAATTTACATAATTATTGACATTTTGACATATGTATTGACAGCGGCCGTCGCGACTACTCGAGCATCCTCGGGCATTCCCGCGACAGCTCGCGCAGTCGCACGGCTTTGTTTATGGAATGCGCTGGAATTCCCGCGGATCCGCGGGCATCCGCGCGTATCGTTAGAGTTTCTCATGCGATAATAAGTCTTATTGTAATGAAAATAAAGTTGATATTCTCATGACACCGAAACTGCGCTCCGCTACGCCGCGCTGCGCTGCTCTTCTGGTGTGAATTGAGCCTTACACTTTACAAAACGCAAAATTATTCAACGCACCTGAAAGCAACCCTTAAATGCTGGAGCTAAAATTTAATAAGCGTTCCCTTACGCGCATAGGTACCAACGTCAGAATTAGGGAAAGTTGGAGCACCTAAATGACCGGAGGAAGCTTTCTGTATCAAGTAAAACCAGCTAGAATTGATTGATAGGTGCAATAGTGACAGGGTACTAGTCTGTCAATTAACGCATGCCGTGTCGTGGAACGTTAAAAGGAACGTCAAATCTGAACAGATTTGGATGTTTTCGGAATGAGGCTGGCAACATAGGTTTTGTTGAGGAAAACCAACAGTAGTGTTGGCAATACCAACTACCTACTTTGGACTTTAAAAAGCTGTACGGGTAACGGTGGAGGAGGAACTTCTGGTTGGAATTCGGAACAGTGCGGTTGTGTCTCTTATTCTGAATCCATCGCGTTCTGTTTGCGTCTTGTTGTCCGAATAAATTTCCATTGCTTGTGATTATTGTATTATCTTTAAATGAGTGAAGTAAATTGACTTTTCATTCCAACTAAGTCATGGATGAGTGTGCCTAATGGTAAACGAAGAATCGGTCTCCTGCATCGCCGCTCGACACAATACCCATCGTCTTCATCTCCGACATTATATAACGTTATAAAATTTTGTGAATAATAGTTTTGTCTATAAACTGCGGTTCGCTTAGGTATCACAGGGCCCGTTGCCTTGTTCGTTTTAGATTAGTATAAAAAAATGAGTTGCACTATGTCAGACTTGTCAAATAAAAAAAAATCTAGCTGACCCAGTGAACTTAATTTTTTTTGCTATTTCGCGTTTCATGTCACGTTCCACGGCAACGAGTTAAAAAGTTCTCAGAGTCGAACTTTGTCCAGCTGATTTAGAACGACAGGGCGTGAGATAGACTATACCTGTCACTGTCTAACTAGAGACGTTAGAAAGTGACAGTTAGTCTGCATCGCGCACAGATATAGGAAATAAGGAGATCGGACATGCCGGGTGATTTGTATTGAGTATGCCTGTCGCAAGTTCTTGAACCCACACAAAGCACCTGCAGTAATTGTAAAGACAAAGCACGCACACACCTAAAGCACGCCCACTTCTAAATCGACGCTCCTATTGCACAATACACGCGAAAAATTTCTGTGTATGTGTTCATGCGAACGAGCAGTGAGTCGTGCATGACGCACGCACACATCGATAACATCGCTGCTGTACTATGAGAAAATGTCTTATTGCGTGAATGGTTATGTACCTCGTTCATTGCGGCGTTAACACTGTGATTTACAGCACAGCGCAGCTCTGTTACTTGTACAGCAGCAATGTATAATGAAACATATTGAATGACAAGCAAGTGTAAGGTTATATGGATACAACTCGGAATAAAACGTTGAATTCGTAGTTTTATTTGAAATAAATAGTATTTATAGTATTTGCCTGTGAAAAGTGATCCCATTGGTGTGGAAATTAATCAAATCACTGTGATCTTTGCATCTAATTATTGCACAACTCGCCATTTTGGAAAAAACGGAACTTTCTTAGTAGACAGCGCGCGTGCACACTCGGTAATAACAGACGGTGAACTGTCGACGGAGTATGCCCAATGAGCTAACATGTGCGACACAGGCGCCGGCGGCTTGTCCGCTCTCTAGTATTATATGCTCTGAGGCATCGCGCTAAACGATTCGCGCGTGCTGCTGTGCTAAGCCTATACTGCACCGCACTTGTGGGTTCAAATACCTACGAATATTAAACAGTGGCGAAAATAATGAAAACGCATATGCGTTAGTGACGATGAATGTGTGTGCATGATAGTCACCTCCATTAGGTGAAGCCTTCTAAGAGGAAAATGTACGTAAATTAATTGTAGGAACGCGAAATGTTCACGGATGCTCGCGGCGGGAACCGAGCCTGTTTGCCGTGTCACGGTCTGATACACCTTTGCTAATATATATTTATTGTTACGGAGAAAATAAGGTGTTAACTTCATTTGGTAGCTTACTAAGTCAGCGTGACTGGTGAACATTTTTCTAATAATTGCACAAAAAAAAATCTTACTAAACTTTTGTGTGTTGTCAGATTTAGAAAAACACCTCTTGAATTATTCCGTGAATGTCGTAAGAGGCGACTAAGGCTCAATTCACACCAGAAGAGCAGCGCAGCGCGGCGTAGCGGAGCGCAGTTTCAGTGTCATGAGAATTTCAACTTTATTTTCATTACAATAAGACTTATTATCGCATGAAAAACTCTAACGATGCGCGCGGGTGCCCGCGGATCCGCGGGAATTCTAGCGCATTCCATAAACAAAGCCGTGCGACTGCGCGAGCTGTCGCGGGAATGCCCGAGGATGATCGAGTAGTAGCGACGGCCGCTGTCAATATCCCGCCCAGAGATCTTGGACTTCCCGCGCATTCCATCGACTTCCTGCGCATTCCAGCGACTTCTCGAGCAGTCGTGGGAATCCTCGCGCCTTTTTCTCGGAGCGGGTCGCTGCGCTTCGCCGCCTTTCGCCGCTCTTCTGGTGTGAATTGAGCCTAAGAGGCGACTAAGGGAATAGGTTTACCTTTGCCTACGGACTAGGTACTTAGTCCTAAACATGTTAAGCTAAAAACTCGATTTAAGACCTCAATCTCAAATCTCGTGGTATTTTTATGTTCACTTCAATAACGTTAATCTTGTAAGTAAGTAAGTAAACACTTTATTGCACAAAAAGAAAGAACACGAAATACAAAACTCATTTACAAAATGAAAAGGCGAAGTACAAAGGCGGACTTATCCCTTAAGGATCTCTTACAGCCAACCTTTGAGAGTCAGTCTTGTAGGTACAAACATTTCCGACTGGCATTAAATAGAACTTTTTAGGCGTTGTATAAGATTTTCGTGGTAACTTTACACATTAAAACTTATTTCTGTTATATTTATGATTTATTACTCAACCTTCACTGCATTTCCTCATTCACCTGGCCCTAACATTCTCTGTGAATCCACCCATTGACGCTTACACGAGCAGAAAAGTGTTAAGATGTTACATTTTGAAAGCCCAACTACGGGGAAAATTCCTCCCAACATAAATCTAACTAATAAGAAGGGTTCTTTTATATACGAACACATGTAACCCCTTTCCTGCCATATTAAATGTGGCAGTGGACATTTACGTAATATGTTTTTGGAGTTCTTTACGGTGAGGGTAGTGCTAGTGTTGCAAATCTTTTTTTACGTTCGCTCTTTGAACTTTTTTGTGGCGTAATTTGGAAAAAATCCTGCGTGAATGCGTGACATCGTGTATGAATGAAAAATATATTCGGACTATATTTATTTGACTTGCTTATTGTTAGGGTTATTTTTGTTAGTAAATTTACGATTCTAGGTCAATGGGAAGGTCCTTATGGGTTGCCATTTAATAATGAGCGTCAAAGACGGTCAAAGAGACAATTGAACGTCAAAGTAGTCTAAAGAGCTCGCTTTTGTTTCGAAGTAGGAGCTGTCAAAAACTTACGCATTTTCTGATAATTTTGAATTGCATTTATTATTGAATTTGTATATTAGCAGGTAGGTAAAGACACGAAGCTTTTCTACCGCCTTTTATTATACCTACGTAAATTTTGTAACTTTTGTAAGGGATTTTTGGGTCTCCCTCTCAAATAAGATATGACACATACACACACACAGTATGTTTTCCAGTCGGTCACAGGCTCATAGTTCTACAATAATTTAATACAACTATAACTACTATATTCAGTGCATAATGTGGCTCAACGAATCCTACCAAAAACAACGAACCAACTGCAATAATACCCACAAAAACAATACTCTCAAACAACTCGCTGGCAAATAATCCCGCGTAGGTATATCATTAACATAAGATAACAGAACTTCAACAATAATTCAAAATTTGATCCACACGGGGCCAAAATTATCGCGTAAGCCGCAACCATAAATTACATCGCATTACGTTGCTACGAATAGGTGTGAAATTTTAAACTCCGTCCAAACTTTCCGGGGAGCCTCTACGTGGTAATTAAGCGGGTGAATCAACAAACGTCTCCAGGGCAAAGACACGTGTGCGTTTATTTTACTTTGGATGGGATTAAAATTTTCCGGGAAGTGTGGATAGATGCAATTACGGAGTGCGAAGTTTTGCACCGGATAATGACGGAGTGTGATAGGACTTTGTGGGAATTTGTGTGTAATACTCTCTGTTTGTTGGGGTGGGTTGCTCGTTTTAACTCCAAAACGAGTGTCACAAGCTGGGTCGTTGTGGGATCGTAGTTTGATTGATAAAGATGAATTTGTTCATAGATAGTGCGTTCTAAGAGCACGTTAGTTTGATAAAGATATAATTAGTTTAGCTAGTAATTTGGCCTTAAAATGTTGTTGAAATAATGCGTTTTTTTTTACGATTTCGGATCACTATAGCAAAATTTTCTTTATGTCACTTTGAAGTTGTTTTTTTTTCTGTTTAATCAAAACACAGTTACCGAACGAATGTGTTCCTGAGTGATTAGCGGGTCTTTTAAAAAAAATCACGAATGGAAAATATGACAGGCTTTTCCCAGCAGTGTGATACAAACCCAGGCTTGTAAATAGTACCAGTAGTAATAGTAGATCACACAAATTAAAAGGCAAGAGGCGATATAATACACTTTTTTAATACAATTTGACGTAAAACAGTCTTCAAACGCAAAACAATTTGTAAGACAATTTCAAATATAATAACGATTAAATCGATAAGCACTTTGATGTCTACCGCTATTCTAGGCACCTACGAAGTTTGTGATATGTGTAAGACTAAATCTTGTTAAGTATATTGTGAAACATATTAATTCCATCAAAATTAACCACACCATCTATCTACACTGAAACTTACGTGCAAAACAGCATAATAATAAACATAGGAGTTGCCGTTAAATCGTTTTTGTGGGACATTTTTAAGCCACTTTAATATAAGTTAAGAGGGTGCACACAAAATTCGGTGATTTTGATGATTTTCAAATGCTTTAGAAAGCTATAAATCCTTAAGTTTTTAAAGAAAAACTACTGTAACATATAAATCAACTCTTTTTCTAGGGATTAACGGAAAGAAATATTTTATTAGCAACACAGATTTCTTTTACTTAGCCAATTTGTTGAAGGGTTTTCACAAAAATACGCGTCAGAGCTGTCTTTCACTTGAAAATTTTCCATTAAAATTTACCATAAACGATATAAACTAGTTATTATCTGATAGACAATATAGTCTACTGGGGATTAACGGAGAGACATGCATCAAATTATTGGTTTTTATTATTCAAATATCATTGTACATAATTTCAAAGTCGAACTATTACTTTATTTTTTTTCTCATTGATTTTATTATAATTACAAATGAAACAATTTTATTGTGAATTTACAGAATATGTTTAGTCTAACCATATTTTTTTCATGGCTAAATATGAGTTAATTTATTTTTCACGATTTTTTAAACATTGGTCCAAAACCACTAAGGTCAGGTGGGGGAAGAGAAACGCAGGGATAAGAGGGCTCTACAGACCATAATCACTCATAACTCGACGAGTTATGGTCTGTGGTGCCTCTTACCCCTGCCCTGCCCCTGAATTTCTCTTCCCCGCCTGATCTGATAATTACGTTCGTAAAAAATGTGTGCGCCCTCTTAAAGGTTTCAACGCATTTCGGTAAAAAGTGTGTTAAACATTTTGATCGGTAATTTGGTATTGGCGGGTTTACCCTCTCTGTTCGGTATCATTAATATGTATTTTAATTTGATTACACAGTATTAAGAATGTGGTTCTTCATGTTATGGACAATAAGGAAGAAGTTATTAAAATTATTGAACGATTGAAAATCACACCAGCTGCTACTATTAACTACTCCACTTACTTTTTTTTTATCTAAGTCGCTAATTTATAGAGGTCACAAGAAGTCTTTTAAGCTAAGCGTCCACAGGTCCGCATCGCACGCATCGGACGCATCGGATTCAATCAAATGTATGGCGAAATGCGATGCGTACGATGCGGACAGGTGGACGCACTTGTATGAGTTTCTATACAAAGAATACTACGATCCGTTGCGTGCGATACGTCCGATACAAACGATACCGACAAGTGGACGCTTAGCTTAAATAAGGAGTGTCTACCCTGTCATCTGATTATGTATGACCATGAGTGGAACGTGAAGTGTGTAGACAGAGAAAAACCGCGTCTTCGTCTCTCACATAAGTCCTCCGTGGAACATTATTATAATTAAAATAAACCACTGAAAAGCCCGCAGCGATTCTCAGACAAATTACATTGGAACGCCACTTAAAACGTTATTTACTCTTAAGTCTTCGGGCAAAAGGGAAAGCGTTATTATCTCCGATTGGTTCAAGGGAGGGAGAATGCTTTATCGAGGAGTAGAAAAATATTGTCGAGTTTCAAGTATTATAAAAACTTACTTTTGACTTGCATTGTTGTTTTGTATGATGTCTTGTAAGTAATCAAGTCTCGGCTTACCCAATAGCGATAGTTACGGATTTTTTTTTCCATACGTATAGTTTTACTTTGTTTTAGGAATCAGCATTTTAAATTTGTAGACGACTAAATGTGTGTGAAAAAATCACCAAACAAATATTCCGTTTGCACTTGTTTGAAACTTTGTTTGTTGTTGTAGCGGCAACAGATAAATATCATCTATGAAAGTTTCTACTGTCTGGCTATCACGGTTATTGAGATAGAGTGGGTTGACTGATAGGCGAACGAACGGATTGATGAGTTTTAGAACAGGAAGGAAACCTTAAAAATACAAGAAAATATAAAGGTTAGTAACGAGTAACGACCTTGTTACCAATTTACTCGTTTCACCTAGTTTTTATCCCTTTAAATCGCTTTAAATACTCACCAAGATCTTTACTATCCCAACACCAAGGGAGTTCTCAATTTTATTGCCTATTAAATTGAATTTCCCGGCCGTTATGTAAGATTGAGTAAAATTCTGATTACCTCCGTTTGTTATTGCGATCGCGAACCAATATTGAATTTATTAATGATTGCTAATTGATTAGGTTAATTTTTATCTGTGTAATAGATATTAAATAGTAGATTGTTCAACAAGGGACTAAAACAAGCCATAATGTCACGAGATATTTAGACACCCGAGCATAGCGAGGGTGGCTATAGTTCGAGTGTCATTATGGTTGTTTAGTCTCGCGTTAAACACTCTACTTTTCACTTTGAATGCGAGGAAACAAACGACGTTCTTTCTGTTATATAAAAAAATACAATACTGATTACAACAAAGCTTTCCATGTACAAATATGTATGTTTTAATCTAACCTAAGAAAATTTTTAAAAAAAAAACGCGGTTTTTCTTTTCTTTTACTTTTTTTTGTAAAGTGGCGCTTTGAATGCTTGCATATTTAGCCAACAGATTTTGACTTTAAACTATTTTTGAGCTTATTACACTATGCATAATAAAAGGTGTTAATAATTATTGTAATGAAATAAATTATTATTCGTAATCAATAATCGTGTTTTGCGAAATTAAATCACTTTTAAAAGTTTTTTTGGCAGAGTGACAATTACCGCCATTTTTAAAGACGTAGAAATAGCCTCATTGACATTTTGAGGTTATTTTTACGTCTATAAAAATGGCGATAATCCTACGTTCACAAACACGGTGACTGGCTGTTTAAGAGGTTTCTAAGGCCAATTAAAAAAATATTACTTTAGCCCCTAGAGCTTAAAAAGGAGTTTTAGGCCCGCTATATAGGGACTAAAGAATCACTTTAAGAGCATGAGAAGTGAAAATATAAATAGGGTCTAATAAATTTTAATTTAGGCGGCCGGATAGCTCAGTGGTTAGAGACCTCAGTCTATGGAGCTTGAGATCCTGGGTTCGATTCTCGGTCGGGCAGATTTTTGTGTGCTGAACACGAATGTTAGGTGTTCAAATCATACCTAAACCTCCTTAGTCGAGTTGTGCATCCACGGAAGAAATGAAGAGGCATATTTATAAGGAGTAAAAGAGAACGCGTTTGACTGTCGGAATAAATTTAACCGTAGGCACCCGTTCCGTAACATGATTAGTCGGGCCCTTTGTTAGTTCGTTACAGCGTACCTTAACTCAATTTCTTGGTAGAGATAGCAGACAAAGTCAAGATTCTGCCAGTAAGAACATTTTTACTAATTTCCTATATGTTTAAGTTTCTCTAAAAGATCAAACTTGTTACAAGGTGATTCGATAAAGAGGTAAAGTTAATGTCTGTAAACACAGTAGCACCACAAACACAGAGACCGATATAACTATGTCAGGCCGTAAAATCCAAAAGATGGTCCCAGAATTTTCTTACGTCGAAACGTGAACAAGAAGTGATAATTGACCGACTAGTCTGGTAGCTTCAATTGATCGACAGACTCTGGTCGACTAACCAATCGATCGATTGCCGGTCGATGGCACCGGTTGACGTTGATCGATTAACTCCGGCTGTATTCAAGGGGACACATGTCATTGTTTTTGGCCAGTACCGTGACGTCGGACGACGATCGATCGATTGATCTGGTAGAAGTTAACGCTCGACGTCGACTTTTCCATTCTACCATCGATCGATGCAGTCGATTAACAATCGATGGATCGGTCCGGTAACACCCTTAGATATTTAACCGCTGAAGTGGTGTCGTTCAAGTAAAACAAAAGAAATACTAGAAGGTCCTTACCTATGACCTGGAATGTTCTCCTCAACTAATCGGGGCGAAAGTGAGTGAGTTTCAAAAAAATTGTACATAAATTAAGGGTTAATAAAAACAAAATCACGATCGCGTCTTTTGTGTAACGAAAATTACCTATACAAAATGTATGGGTAATTGTCGTTACACAAAAGAATCAATTAATTTTTGTTTTTATTAAAGCCCTTAACTATGTACAATTTTTTTGAAACTCACTCAAGTAAGTAGGATCGAAGTCGTGATTGCCGCATTACTTGTTGAGACTAATTGGATCAGCTCAAGCCCGCTAACAAGAAATAGGAAATAATAAAACTACTCGCGCTATGGTTACCCTATTATAATAAAAACTAGATAATTAATTGATTAGTGTCTCTTTTTCCCTTAGACTGAATAACAAAAATAGATTGTGTTAAACTTGTGAGCTAGGTTTAAAAATATCCGACGGTTAGTTTCTTTGAAATTACATTTAACATACTTGCTGAAAAAGTGTTCTCCAATTCACTCTATACTCTCTCTCTCTCTCTGCTGCGCTATGAAGTACATCATAAGTGGATCGATAAACTTATTCTGTTTCGTGAGTTGCAACTGTGATGAAGTTGCTTGGAAATATATTGTTTTAGGTCTTGTTTTATGCTCAAGAGTTGGTCCACAAGAATACGTTTATAACTGTTACTATTTCAAACTTTTTGTGGACTGTATCTTACATATAAAAATATTTACAAATAATTTATGTGTGACTCAGAAACTTCACCATGGCAACTAGCGAATAGTTGATTGACCCAAATACAAAAAATAGTAAACTGCTTCAAAGGGTAATGAACTCGCCCAACATTCCTGTATTTCGCTATTTATTTAACTCATAGCTCATATTTCTGCGATGTTTCTTGACATTCTGCGTACAACATTAAACTCACGGCAACGCACGCGACTCGACTCGACTCGCTTTCCTTGCTAGACCGTGATAGTTATTGCGGCACATGCCTTGCTGTAGGGGAGGAGTGCCATGAAAGAGCCAGTTTACTGAACGGAGCGAAAAAACAAACTTTTAATGACAGAAATGATGTTTTTTCTTTCTCCAATTATTATTTATTTATTAAACTAGCTAATTCTATAGGAAAAAACCTTAAATTCAACACAGAAATCAGTGAAATATTCATTCTTTAA
>BHDV01028664.1:173856-184665 GCA_005406045.1 Adoxophyes honmai
CCGGTGGCCGTTGGTGTCGGCGAACTGTGAAATGTTTATGGGTGACGGGAAATCAGTGTTGCCCCTTAAAAATAAAATCACCTACTGAATTCGTTCATAAACTACCGAAATAATGCAAGTGGCTCCTTCAAAACCTGGCTCTTTCATGGCACTCCTCCCCTACTCACTCGGCTGGACCAATTAAAATATTAAATAAATTTCAAATCATAACTATAACTAATCTAACCTAGAACCAACTATTACTTTTGAAATTGGATACTAACAGCACTCCACTATGTTGAACTCGGTTGTGTTGTGTATGTGCAATGTAGAAGTGAGCTAATTTTACTGACCGAAATGAAACAGAAACATAAATCCATTAGAATGAGTGCATGGATGAATGCTTTATCTCTACAAGAAAAGCGTGTTGCTTTACCATTATCATACATTAGGCACTCGCTCATAGAGGGATCTGCAAAGCATGTATTTTCAAAGGTTTTTTAGTGATGGGAGGAGTTTGTGAAATTGTCATTTACGAGAAATCTGGTCCACAAGTAGCTACAATCATTATAAAAAGTTAAGAAGTAAAAAGTTAAGTTCTTCACTTAAAATGTATTACCGCACTAAACTTTGTTCTTCACAGTTAAAATGTACTCTCTAAAAACAAAACAGGTATGACAGGCACTACCCCGAGAGCTTGAGTTAGACAAATGACGCGCGAAAATGGCAAAGCTCCAACAACTAAATTAATATGTGCCAAATAATGCTCTGCTAACCTAGTACATAGTAGAAACTGCGCAAAAATGAAATGAGCTTGTGAAATTTGTAACAAAGTACTTAGTTAAAGGTCAGCACCTCTAAAATAAAAAAAATATCACTCAGGTTAGGCGACAGAATAGCAACTAATCACTAGCTACATACCTAGATAATAGTAAGTAAGTTAAGGAGTACAACAGTGACAAGTTGCTAGCCTGTCGCCTAAAATACACCATTTATGTTTACGCGGGACTTAATCACGGTATTTTTTAATTACCTCTCGACAAAACAGATCAAATAAACAAATCTGCCATAGCTGAGAACTTGTTGGAGTCAGGACCAAACCATTGGATCGAGCTTCATAATCCCAGAATCCTCTCTACAGAACGACATTATTACTCGCGAATAGTGCGTGAAGCGGTTGAAATTAAAAAACATAAAAATTTTAACCGAGGGGATGGTTTTAAGCTTTCGTCTTCATGGAATCCGGTTATTAATAAGTGTCAGCCTAGAGACGAACATTCGATGCGAGCATCTGACATTGTTAGTGTTGTGTGTCGGTGTAATGGTGGAACGGTGGACAATATCAGTAAAACGCGGGTAGTTCGGGGAGCCGTTACTGATGAAAATCAAGTGCGGGTAGTTCGAAGGACCCGGGCTGCCAAACAAACGTCGAGCTCCGCTTCAGTCAACTCGTGACCACGGTCGCTGTAACGCGGCCGAAACGTCGAGAGGTAATTAAAAAATACCGTGATTAAGTCCCGCGTAAACATAAAACATGTGTGAGAATCACGAAAGTTTAAAACAGTATACACCATTTATTTGTTTAATCGTCTTTTATGGCATTCGCAAAAAAAATAAGCCGTCAATTTTTAGGTCTAAGAGAAAAAGCACAGAACATAATTAAGCCCGTTCCCCAACTACCCTGAACTCCTATCGCAAAATCAACAGCATTTGCAGCGCTATTAAAAAGTAATCTCGCATTTCCCGAGATCGCAACCCTCGTTGAAAAACAGAAGGCATTTGTTTGCGAATCAAAAGCCAATATCGCCCTCGATCGATACAAGCTTTGACATATTTGCATAATAGGATTTTGTCCGGCGAGCTACGAAAATGTTGATTATGGTTGCCGAGGACCGGCGCTGTTTATTTGAAAGTGACTGGCTCGGTGCGTAGCGTTTTGCTCAATTTAGGGCCTTTATTGAGCTAGGAGAGAAGTAGAGGAGGAAACCTGTCACTATTCTACCTCTTCCATCTTTGCACTAACTATGCTAGAAGTGGCTGCGAAACGTGATATCATAATAATGGTTTTGTCTATGTCACGTTTCGTGTGCTCTGCCTACCCCCTTCGGGAACACGAGCGTGATTGTATGTATGAGAGAGGTAGGCTCGGGAAATAACAGAAGATAAACACATCGATGGCCCCACCGAATAAACGTGCAAGTGAAAAATGACAACTTTCCAGGAAAAAATAAAAACGTTCAGAACGTTGTTACGTGAAATGCATAGAAGTTAGGTTACTACAATGTATAGAAAAAAGATAGACAAATTAATAATCTTTACTGTTATATTTTTTTAATAAAATAATATTTCTTACTTTTCTAGAAAAATGAGAAAACACAACTTATTTTTTTATTCTGGTGTAAATACAGATTATTGATTAGTGCATCAACCACACGCACGTTTATTCGAGTGAAGTTGTTAATCTGCCGTTGGTGCATCATGAGGTTACCTTACTTACTGCGTGTAAATAAATGTTTCAAGTTGATCGGCAATAAGCTCTTGCACGCTTTTTATTGTTAAAATATATACATTGTAGCGGTAGTATTGAACTAAAACATTATTATTCGATGATTTTATTATGGAACTATTACATGCAAACCTTGTTTAGCATAACACATTATTAAAATACAATGTGTTTAAAAGAAATTCTTACCTGGGACAACAGTTTCATTTCTTAAGCAGGAGGGGATAATATCAACTAATGAATACTTCAAACTTATATCTAAAACTAGCCAAGTGCGAGTCGGGCTCGCGCACGAAGAGTTCCATACCAAAAACAGAAAAAAATCACGTATTTTCTATAGGAGCCCATTATCTATCTTAACTATTTTTGTCTTTAATAGTTAAGTAGTTTTTACTCAGCACGACAAGCCTTAGGATTGTACTGGCGATGAATGGAACAAAAACTCAACTCATGACCAATATAGGTCAGTTAACTAAAGCTGCCACGTTCACAGTACTCACATTTGTGCAATTTTGCTATACTGTAAGTTTAAAATTAATAATTTTGATCATATCGGGCAGACTTTTCATGATACGTATGCTGTCCAATGTCACGCCGCGTGCTAATTCACAGATACTACACAAATGCAATGCGTACATCTGTTTTACGTGCCAGCTTTAGTTAACCGACCAGTAGCACAAAACATAGAATTCTGATGAACGGGGAGGCAATGCCATTATGTCGACAAGTATATTTTCTTGGACCAGGTAGTCTCTTTCAGTAATAGACAAGGTAAATAAATCGAAAGACGTGTCGAAAACGCCTGAAAGAGCTATCGGTTCATGAAAGATTTCATGAAAGGAAATCTTCCACTAGCACTCAAGCAAAACTCGTTGACATGTATATTCTCCCTGTACTAACCTATGGTGCGCAGATATGGTCCCTCACCGAAAATTAAAGTCCACAAGGGTGCACACAGTCACTTAATGGGTGTCGGAGAACGGCCAGAGACATCCAGGCAGGCCGAGAAGAAGATGGCGGGACGACATGGACTCGTATGCAGAGGACTGGCCAGATATCACGCAAGACCAGAGAAGACTCAGATAAATCAACCAGCTAACAAAAAAATAGTAGTTACGGTTGTTGAAATACAGCCAGGTGACAGACGGACAGACAGACAGACCAGACAGACATCGAAGTCTCAGTAATAGGGTTCCGGTTTCACCCTTTGGGTACGAAACCCTAGAAATCACGAGTACCAACTCTATTTTAAATCTTTATAAAAAAATAAGGAATAACATTTTATGAAAATTTCAATTGCCTAGCTCTTATACGGTTCTTGAGATACAATGAGAGCCTGGTGACAGACGGACATAAAAACAGCAAAGCCTCAGTAATTAATAGGGTCCCGTTTTCACCTTTTGGGTACAGAAAACCCTAAGAACGGATCACCGTTCTAGCTAGACAGTTGAAAATTTTCACAGATGATGTGTTTCATTGGCGCTAGTTATGGCGCTCTGTGTTATTAAACAAAATAATACTAAAAATGAAATAAAATAGGAATTTTAGTAGGGCTCTCGTACAACAATCGTGATTTTAGGGTCTATAAAAATATGTAATTATAACTGGTAGATACTTGAAATTATCACAAAATATTTACTTGAATATTTACTTAAAAGTAAATAGTTAAATTAAAATAAAATAGGCATTTAAGGAGGCTCTCACATAAAAACCAGATTTTTTTTTGCAGTTTTTGGTTCGGAACCCTTCAAGCGCGAATCCGGCTCGCATTTGACCGGTTTTTTTTGTAGACTTTTTTGGCACGGACAAACTAAAAATAGAAAATCTTTATAGTACATACTTTTTGTCTATAGTCAACTTATGTGAGGATAGGAGTTAGAAAGCACATTTTCGTCCGACTTGTTTCAAGTTTACCATCACTGCTCGGCTCCTATGTGTCTTAACGTTGTGTTATATAGCCTATAACCTGCCCAGGAATATTATGTAGATTAAAATCGTGCAAAGTTTGGTTAAAATCCTTCGATTAGTTTTTGACCCATGCGTGCACATACAGACAGACAGACAAAAAATTTATTGATTGCATTTTGCCATTAGTACCGATCACCAATCATCCTTCAATATGAATCCTGAATATATATTCAATGTACAAAATTTACCTTTCTACAGTTTTATTATAAACTTAAAGGTGGTGTAAGATTTAAACAAACACACACATCTTAAAGTCCGTATTCCCAAGAGGGGTAGACAGAACACATAAGTTCAAAAATTCAGTGCCACGTTTAACGATTTCAGGGTAATCAGATGGTAGAACGTGATATTGTAGTGACAGGTTGCTAGCCCATCGCCTACAATACACTAACCCTTTCCCAGAGTCGCCTCTTACGATATCCACGGGAAAAAGAGGGAGGTCCTATTCTAACCCGGCACCACACGAGGAATAAGATTTAAAGTAACGTAAAGTCTTTTTTGGCGATTTATTGCAAATAGAAAGAAGATTGTTAACAAAATAAAATAACTGAGTTTGGATTCCGTGTTTGAATGTGATATTTACCATGAGCTATTCTGTGTAGGAAAACATCGTGAGGAAACCTACACACAGCGACAAAGTAATTCAACGTTGTGTGTGAAGCTCTCAATCCGCACTGGGCCCGCGTGGGAACTATATCCCAAGCCCTCTTATACTGAGAGGAGGCCTTTGCCCTGCAGTGGGACGTATATAGGCTGATGACGATGATGATGATGATGGGTTCCGTGTTGGGGTATAAAAGGAGAGGTATAGGACAAGTTTTCAGCCTGCCTCAAATACCTACTCAAAATTTCCTACCAGCTCTCGGGCGCTTGCGTCGGGCCCCGCTCCCTTCACTCCTCACCTAAGTGCCCGTTGCTGTCTTTATAACACTTGTAGACATGTTCTAAGCACCTAAAACTAATGTTTATCATCCTTTTAAAACCATCGAATATCCGCATTTCACTTAACACTAAAATTGTTTTAGGTAAAAATAATTGTATGCATTACTTACATAAAACCAATACTACTATAATAAGGGCATGAGTCTATTAACACAATTACTGTCCCAAGTTTATAAGGTATGGAGCTATACGAAATATAAGTTTAATCGTGCCACACACGAATAAACGTGCATCAACACAATACACAAAAACGAAGCGGTTATAATAGTCAGTATAGTACAGCACAGGTTTGTTCGTGTTGCGGCTACGATTGTAATGTTTGTAATAAGTGGTCGCATTAGTATTCGGGTGAAATTTCTCACTTTATTTTACCTAGATAAAACATGTACTTAGTTATAACTTGGGAATTAATAATAATAAAGCTTTAAAAAAAATCAGGGGGATGTATTATGGCTCATGGAACGTAAATAACGAAAAAAAATTTTTTTGTGTAATAGCACGTACACGTTTATTCGGTGCGGCCATCGACATGACAGTCTACTTTCCTTGTAACTATTCCGATCACATCGCACTAATATTTTAAATGCGAGTGTTTGTCAGTTTTTCACACCCAGACGGCTACAATTTTTTTGATTAAATTTGGTATTCAGGAAGCTGGCAATCTTGATTGATCATAGGCTACTACTACTATACATAGATAAAAAACCAAACGCTGGTATTTGTCGTTCAAAAAGTGTCCACTTTTCTTTTAAAATGACCAAATATTCTGTTTAAATATCTACATTATATAGGGACTCTAACAAATAATCGAAATCGACATCAAAATCAGCAGGCAATTCGTGGAAAATGTGACCAGATAAATGATCGGATGAAACGCTCGAATAATCGCTCAAGCTCGATTACAGTATGAAGCTGGCATTTCAACGAGTCGACAGTCAATTGTTTACCCCAAAGTGCGTGCGTGATTCTTTCCCCTCGTTAAATTACCAATAAGTACTGTCAACATGGAGGGAGGCTTACCCAAGATCTACCCTAAATCTTGAGAGTAGATCCGTGTAACCAATTTTCTAATAACGGTAGCATTCTCGGCACGCTCCCTACCTTCTGCGCTTATTTCCTTAATTTATTTAATAATCCGCCGTTTTCTTATGTTTTTCCTTGAAATCCGTTTAATAACGTCCTGTTTAATTTGAATTGGTCGGTAAAGGAAACGTAGATTCGGGTCGTGTTTTTTTAATTTGATTTAATTTGATCGTGTTTTGTTTTTTGTTTTTTAATTTTATTATGAATGCATTATGTTCTCATTGGTGGTATGTAATCGACGCGTTTTATAACTAGGAGTAGCGGTGACTGGTATTTTAAAGGTAGAGTAATGTCCTACTAGGAATATAATATTAAATCCTGACTAATCGCAGACAAGACAGAGTGACGTGTTCAGGAAGAAAACGAGTTCAACAGAAATTAACACAAAGTGATAAAATTATAATCACCTAATTACGAGTCAGTTTGTCTGCTGTCACATCCTGCAGCAAACGGCACTGTACGCTTTTGCTAGAACAATATTTTTGTTAGTCTTGATACATATTCGAAAATATACGGAAGCCTAGCAAAATGTACAAGAAAATCTTTAGTACTTGACAGAATAATCTGATATTTCGATGTTAAGAAGAGCTAGCTAGCAGGCGCTGTCAAAAGAACTTCTACTAGTTAGTTCAAAAAAAGACAAGTGTAGTCGAACATACTAAATTACCCAATATTTGACATCCTGCTTTTCACTTTTCGGCAATTGAATTAAAATTGACAATGTCGATCATTGGTGCAGAGTCGACCACAGGATCCTGTATGATATTCTCAACAAAAGCTATTCGCTATACAAATATAAATGTTACTAAAACTGGTTCAAAAGTACCTACTTAGTATATCTAGGATTAAATTCTAGGCGTCCCGTACTACAGAAGAAACAACCCCAGCTTTATATCCGGTTCGTGGCCCAGATTGCTCATCTCGCGTCTGTAAATCTGGGATTGTCTTGTGAGCCCACAGTCTAGATTACACGATACGATCTTAGGCTAGCTACGCCACGCGATTAAATCTAATTTGATATTTTCTTCCTTTCTTCTTACATCTTTCTTGGCCACTGCTGAGCAGACTTCTCTTTTACACCTTGCATGACTTGGTATAAGGCACGCTTGTCAACTTGATTGAAATGCCCTTTGGTAATTCCGCAGACTTCTGTTAGGGTTGTCTTTCTTCCGGAAACCGTCTTGTGACACACAATAATTGTTGGTAAATAATAAAAAATATATGAATTATGTTCCTCTTAAAACCCTAACAGACGACCAAATTTGGTTTAGTCCGAACCATGAACTTGGTTTGGAGCCAACCAAGTTCGTGGTTCGGATCAAACCAAATTTGGTCGTCTATTAGGGCTTTTAGATTTAATAGCCGCGCTTGTGTCGGTAGAGTATACTCCACTTCGCTCGGTCTGGCCCGCTCTTTGCCTTCTTGATGACTCCTACTTTCTTCTTCACCTGGTCTAAATTAGCTCAATTTTGACTTTCCTCTGTCTTCCCTTTCGTCTTTCCGTCCAGCAGGCTAACCATGTGGTTAACCGTCGCGTCGTAAAAAAAAAAAAAAAAGGCTAACCATGTGGTATCAGGCGTCCCATAATACTGTACCTCCTTTTACAATTTTATGGTCTTCAGTATTTTTTACTATTTCAAGAAACTGTTCCTTAAATCTTATTTCGGTCCAGGTAATCTTTTCCATCCTTCGTCAGAACCACATCCCGAAAGCTTTTAACCTCTCCTTGTGACGTCTGACCTTTATTTAATGTTCATTTCGGATACTCTTTTTGACATTACGTACATCACGCATTCATTCACAACACACAAACGCTACATAGTCCAAACTATTACTATTTCATGTTTCGTAGACTTTTATAGCACATTTTTTAGTTTTTTAATATGGTACAGTAGGTAAGGTCGCTAACTTGTTGCCTAAAATATACCCTAATCTAGTTTCCTAGTAACCTCTTACGAAATCCTCAGAAGAAGTAGAGGGGTGTCACGACGAACGTACTAAGCCTTAATACAATCCGGGAAACCAAGTTACCGACAGAAGCTTATTAGTTGGTAAAGAAACATTAATAATTTCATTATACATCCATCAAAATAACCACAAGCCACCGTTATTTCAACGCAGTCAGTCAACGATAAATTTGCCGCTTAGTCAAGAAAATAATTGTTTCTTAACAACCCGATAATAAATCATGGTAAGGTTTTGTTACCTACCTATAAATCAACTAGGGAAGCCCGCTGCACGAAACCGAAAGTCGAGGTAATTTAGATAGATTCTTAGCGGGTTGAGGTAATGATTTATTTACGAGTATCGTGCCCACTTCTGATTTGAGGGCCTAGATAAGATGCCGACTATCGTTCAGGCCGTGCTATGGCCGTATACATCTGAAGTAGGTATGGCAGGAGAATTTATTACAATGTTGTATGGGTATAGTGCGGATAAAATTTTGCGTGTTTCAACTCTCGACTCAAAAAGAGAGGTGTGCTCTCTCTCTCTCTCTCTCTCTCTCTCTCTCTCTCTCTCTCTCTCTCTCTCTCTGCTTGTGTGTTTGTGTGATGTAGCATTGGAGGTATTAAATGGATTGATCGACTAGATACCTATATTTTTTTTTCACTTTAAAGCCAATCATCGTTGCTGTGATTCGAAATCTGTTTAGCAGTTAACAAGTCTCGTTCTTTTCCTACATTACGCATACTTAAACCTATTTCTTTAGTCATCTCTAACGGAAGAAATGGACAGGTCTGTGTTATTCAGAACTTACACGGAAAAGAAAATCCTGTACACTTAATAAATTTGCACGATATTGCTTCAGCCGCTCTAACCACTACGGTAGAATTAATTTGCGCCTTTCCATTTAAGCAAGTTAAATTTCAATCAGGCGCAGGTATTTATAATTTCCACCCATTGTCCTTCGGAGTTCATTAAATCAAGCTTTTGTCCAAATTTGTTCCCTTTTTGCAACAAATTTCTGACTTGTTCAAGTCATACGGTCACATAAATTGTAATAAATGGTAACGAAATGTACAAAGTTAGCCGAACCAACGAACACTGGGAGTAAGTTTAAAAAATTACCATGTTTATAAGGCAACATTTGCTTTGTTCGAAGTTGGTGCCTTCAAAACAACAAGATATTTTTTTCGGGGAATGAATGACGAATATTTAAAAGGTCAAAGGTATGGGCTGTGCATCTAAGAGAGCATTGGTCAGGATTATAAAAATAAAAAAAAAAAATCTCCCCTGTGAACAAAAACTTAATCATTTGTTTTACGGCCTAGCAGCTTATCGTTTAGCGCCACACTACACAGTCAAATGATCATTGTTTCCCCCGCAAAAACTATCGATTGTAAATTCGTAACATTTTGCAAGTCCATGGAAGAGACGCTATAAATTCGATGTACAAGTCACCACGGTCTCTAAAAATAATTTAAAAAAATAATTGAATATCCGTTCTTAAATTATTGTTTTTTAAGCCCTATTATGCGAGGTTTACATAAACATTACGTTTTTACATTCCATAGATAACACAAACGTAAAGCGCCATTTTGATAAAAGAAATGGCCTAACAGATTACATCAAGCACTTCCCGTGGCACATTGGACGTTATAAGTCAGATAAATAACTTTCTCCCTTACTTGAGCTACTTTAATACTGCCATCCCAAACATTTTCGCAGAATTACGTCATTTCGCCGAGTCATTGTAGACTTTTTGCCCTGTCCGGTGAATGGACAATCACAATAATGATTCGTCATTTGCGCGACAGGGGGCTTCCGTCTATCGGGCCCTCGGTTCGCTCGTTTGAGATAGTTTTGTCGAGTAACTATATTATATAGAACGCATAATGAGGGTTCTGTGTGAAGGCATAAAGTTATTTAGACTAATTTTGTTACTCATAATGACTTTTAGTCTAAATAGTGACTTGTATAATTCTCGTCACGCATTGTTAAACATAAACACAAGAAACATAATTGTCATAAAGATTAATAAATATGAATGCTTTTTGCACTAGCACAAATAGGCATAATAATAAATTGGCAGCATATCAAAATCCATAGCAGAATTTGTCTTATTTTAGTAACTAGGGCGAGGTCGACGGAGGTCCACCTTATTACGTGTTGCTTAGGCGCTTCGCTCCTGGATTTCATGTTACATACATATTATCCAAGCGTTGTAAGCTGAAAAAGTAGTAAGCTGAAGTCTTATTTATGAGAAAGAAGTATTATGCCAAATCAATTATACAAAACAATAATAGTCTAAATAACACTACGCAATACAAGTGAAATTCAATCCAACTAAATTTAAACCCGTGTGGTGCCGGGTTAGAATAGCACCTCCCCCT
>BHDV01028675.1:0-18872 GCA_005406045.1 Adoxophyes honmai
GCATTTACGCACTCTACAATGGGTTGATTTCGCGGAGAGGGCGCCGCGGCAACCCAAAGGATGTACGGGACTCGCCTCCCCAAAGGAGAGGAATACCCATTAAAACCCAGCCGCCCTCTCGTGACCATTTACGCAGGGTGTCCCGGGACCGAAACATACGCCGCAACACCCCGCTGGTCTCAGACCTGAGTCTGACCCTCAAAGCCTCGGTGCTTTTAATGGACTCCGACCTCCGGTCCTTTTTTGTAAGGGGTTTGGTCCCCTTCCTCAACATACAAACATATATACATAAATAGACATACACACCATACATGCATACGCACACACAACATACTTACATATGTCCATGCGCGCGCACGCACGCATGATGCCTGCCCTCTGTGCTTTTTTATGGAGTATGCTCTCCACCCTCTGGTCCTTTTTTAAGGGGTTTGGTCCCCTCCGCCACAAGAACACAAACATACATACACACGCACAACAGCTTACATGTGTGCACACACTCAAGACACCCTCATTGTGTCCGAGCGCACGCACGCATGCACGCTGCTGGCCCTTGCTTTTACTGGAGTGTGCTCTCCGTCCTCAGGTCCTTTTTAAGGGGTTTGGTCCCCTGTTTACAAACAAACATACATATACACACACAACATTCATACATATACACACACAAACATACCCACATATGTCTGGTTCCCGCATACGCAAGAATGTTGCTACAGCTTTTAATGGAGTGTGCTCTCCTTGGAGGGGGGATTGGTCCCCTCCTCAACATACATACATACATACACACAAACAAACATACACACAAACAAACATACACACATACATACACACACACAAACATACACAAACATACATACATACCTTGCAAGTACAATTGTACCTCTCATGCCCTCGCGGGCGCTTTTACCCCGCCTAGCCCTACCTCACGGGCTTCAGCGGGGGTGTCGCTCTTGGTCTGGCCTATCTCCCCAAGGCCAATCTCCTTGGGGGTCATTTAGGCACGCAAGCCCTCCCACCACGGCAAGGTGGCGACACAGTCGGGAGGGAACCTAACCTAACCTAACCTAACCTAACCCAACCATCGCGAACCTGATCGGCGTAAACCTATCAAACGCTAAAGCGAAAGCGAAACGCGAAAAACGTGGTTTTTGCCGGTTAGGTTCGCGATTGTCTGATTTTGCCGGTTAGGTTTTCGATTGTTGGGTTTTCGCCTGTTAGGTTGGCGTTTGATAGGTTTTTGCCGATTAGGTTTGCAATATTTGGGTTTTTTCGGTTAGGTTTGCGGTTTTTTGGGTTTTCGCTGGTTAGGTTCGCGATTGTTGAGTTTCCACCTGTTAGGGTTGTTTTTGTTTGGTGATCGTTGGTTAGTGTCGCGGTTGATATGTTTTCACCGGTTAGGTCTGCGATTGTTGGGTTTTTGCCGGTTAGGTTCGCGATTGTTGGGTTTTCGCCTGTTAGGTTCGTATTTGATCGGTTGTCGCCGGTTAGGTTCGCGATTGTTGGGTTTGCGCCTGTTAGGTTCGCGTTTGATCGGTTGTCGCTGGTTAGGTTCGCGATTGTTGGGTTTGCGCCTGTTAGGTTCGCGTTTGATCGGTTGTCGCCGGTTAGGTTCGCGATTGTTGTGTTTGCGCCTGTTAGGTTCGCGTTTGATCTGTTATCATCGGTTTGGTTTTGCTTTTTTTAGGTTCGCGGTTTTTGTGGTTCCGTTACGTTAGGTTCGATTTTGTTAGGTTCGCGATTTTTACATTCGATTTTGTTAGGTTTGCAATTGATAGGTTTGGTTATGTTAGGTTTGATTGATTTAGGTTCGCTTCGTTAAATTCGATTTGTTAGGTTTGATTTGTTTGGTTTGACATATTAGGTTCGCGATTTTTAGGTTCGCGATTTTTCATAACATTTTATAGTTCGTTATTATCATTTTTTCAAAAGTTTACTGTTTTCTAGGCTTGTTTCTGAATTTGATGTTTATTGTTTATAGTGTTTTAAAATTTGCTTATCTGTTGTTGTGTTATATGTGTTTAATATGCATTGTTTACCCCGTTTGGGCATGGACAACATGTGTGTATGAATTTATGCAATTATAAAAAAAAAAAGTATTTTTTTTTGTGCATCAAATATACAGTTCCTGTGAATATTTTTGAGTTATTATCGACGATTCGGTGATTATATGACTAGGACTAACGTTCCGACTCTAATTGGGGTCGAAAACACGCGAAAAAAAAGGCCCCCCCAACCCGCCCTTTTGTGGCATGATTAGCTACATCACCTCGGTCGGTAGGTATTTAAGTGGTTTTTCGTGATTATTAGCTATCTCTTGTGATTTTATCAACACTTTTTGGTTTGATTTTATGCAGGTAGTTATTTTACATCTTGTGCTATTTGTTTATGTCGAGTAATTTGAGAAATTTTCATAATATTGCAGTTTTAGTCGTTTTTCAACTCTAAAAATGACTATCATAACGAAAAAATGAATCACGTTTAATGAATTTCATGTATGATAATACTTGAAATTCTAATCTGAAGCAGTATAATAAATTTGAACCAGTATTTCAAGCACTTATACTTGTGGTTTAATAAACCTCTCCATTAATAACCGAGAGAAAAAAAACGAATATTAATATGCGTAATTTTTGGACTTAACCCTTAGGTGCATACGGTATCAAAAATGATACCGTGTCTTTTCACCACTCTAAAATATTTTTAGTCTTTCTCGCCACGTTCTAATACCAGTATTTGGTTACCTTTGCTCAAGTACTTCAAAGAAAAAAAAGAACTGTCAACCCTATTACAGCCATTTTTATACTAAGTGTCAAAAGTTTGAATTGTGCGGCTACTTTTTGCAAATGGTGAAATTGCAAGTTTTAATTTTTTTTTAACTGGCGGATCATGAGATATTTCCAATTGGAAAAAAATGTATAAGTAAGGTTAGTATTTATATTTATCGGGCATTATAGAAGTTTTTGTGAGATTTGTGATAATACAATAGTTTTTTTGAGTTTTCGATTGGTATCGAAAATGATACTCCATGTGATGACGTCTTTTTTTCTAGTATCAATAATGATACTCCATGCACTACGCTTACTTTTCTACTAGCATGGTTTATAGCACTTTTTTGAGTTTTTTTATACTTTACCAATATTTAGCAAGTAGTGTGGGCATGTTAATAAAAGCTTATTTTCATGCCCACCATCACCACATAGGGTTTGTCTTAGAAAAGGACGTAGAAGCACTGTTGATTCAGATAGAAAAATAAAAATATCGGAAGACAATGCCGAGTCCGAAGGAGATGATCTGGAGTTTTATTAATCACTCGAAGAACTGCAAACGATTCTCGAGGAAGAAGAGACAACAGAAGAACCTACAAATATGGCAGAAGAATTAAATTTTATAAAAAAACCTGGTTCAACTAGGTATCCCAGATCCTCATTTTATTAAACGAGAACAGGCCATCGCCGAGTTCACAAGATCCGTATATACCTATAAACACACAAAAACATGAATTTCATTTGTAGCTAATGTTTTGCGATTGTTTAGATTCTATTTTTGTAGTTTATTTTTTATTTACTAATTATTTTAGACCATATTTTTTTAGTGCTTGCTCCATGGAGTATCAAAAATGATACCAAGTGTTTTTGTAAAAAAAAATATATAAAAAAATGATAACGATTTTTTTTACTATTTTTCCTGGCATTCACCCATATTTCCCAACCAAATGTATTTTTTTCGTGAAAAAATATTAAATCATGCACCTAAGGGTTAAGCCATTGTTTATCCAAATAAAAGTCATTCATACATACTATCATGCCTATATTCCCAAATCAAGTAGGCAGAGCTCGCGAAACGTGATATAGACAAAACTATGACTGTGACTGCTTCACACAAAAAAAAGTCAGTGTTGTTAAAAACTCCAGCGACAGGTAACTAAGTTCTAAGAAGAGCCTATAAAAAATGGTTTAAGCTTCAACGCTACCAGGCTTCATAGACGTGCGAAAGCAGGCAGCTGTTGACTATGTTCTCAACTTCTAACAACTGCCACAGCATTCCAATTTTCGCACATTCAAAATTAAACCTAGTGTTCGCTCGCCTTGAGTATCGTTGGCCGGCAACATCGATAGTCTTCGGACGCGTCCACCGCGAGCAACATGGTGCGAGATGTGATGAACATCCTTAGAAGTGACTAAGGACATAGGTTAAGGAATATTTAAGGCGACAGGCTAGCAACCTGTCACTATAATATTGTAGGTATGTACCTGCCACCTTAAAACCTTAAACATGCTAGAAGTGGCCACAAAACGTGAAATAGTTACGGTTTCGTCTACGTGGCGTTTCGTGTGCTCTGGCTACCTAACCCGGTTTGGGAATATAGGCGCGATTGTATGTGTGTAGGTATGTATGTATAACTTTTACTTATAAACTGTTTTTTTCTACCCTTGTGGTGCCGGCTTAGAATAGCACCTCCCCCTTTCTTCCCGTGGGTGTCGTAAGAGTCGACTCTGGGAAAGGGTTGGTGTATTGTGGGCGATGGGCTAGCAACCTGTCACCACAATATCAGGTTTGACCATCTGGTTACCCTGAATTTGCTAAACGTGGCACTGGATTTTTGAATTCATGTGCTCTGCCTACCCCTCCCGGGAATACAGGCGTGTGAATATGTATGTTTTTTTATGTTCTATAGTTAATGTTTATTTAAAAATATAACATTACACAATACCAAAAACATTAAAAGAAAACTTATTACAGTCGAGTTCATTAATATAATGAGCAAAACTTAGGGTTCAAAAATATCTGTACACTTTTATGACATTGGCAATAAGGTGCAAACGTTTACATAATTTGGCATTTGTCTGCTCATAATAATATATTTATGAACTCGACTGTACCTACTCTGCCACAACCACAGCTGTAGAGTGCTCTCGCCACACCGACGGCTCTTGGGCCCCGGTGCGTCTACCTCGGTCGAAGAGAAGCACGATGGTTGTAGTTAGTGCTTTCGAGTTTGGATGAATCTTTGGCGGGACTTTACCTACTTGCTCACTACGCTTGCAAATACGCGGTTTTAACAAATTGCATACAATTTGCGGCAATTGCTTTAGGAACTTTAGGACCGTGGTCGTCCAGCACTAAAAACTATGTTCGCGAGGTTTCGGATGAACTAGTGTTTTGTAAATGTTTAATGTTCGAAGTACACATAGGAAAACTAATAAAACTATACTTGTATACTTACACCATGAAAATCTTTACAGGTACGGTGGGCCAAGAAAGTGGTCTACCACTTTTGACAAAAGTTTCTGTGAGATCAAAATTGTCACAAGGTTGACATTGTCACTGTCATAATATTATGGCGAGGGGAAATCGACCTTGTTGTTTCATGAGGTTCAAATGAATATCGATCTTGAGGGGGTAGGCCAATTTCTTGGTCGACTGTACCTAAACTTTTTACATCGCAGAAAAATATTTCTATATCTATCGAAAAATGGATTTCAAAGCTAGTGCAATGGCAAATAAATCTTAGGAAATTAGTAATTTTTTTCGTTTTATGTAATAAAAAACTTTAGTTTTTTTAATATATAACTTTATTTTTCCGAGGTCCATCAAATCTCGTGTTTCGATATTTTTTATGTAGGTACATTATTTATTATTATTGTGGTTTTTTTTTTCGTTTATTTGTATACTCTAGTTGTACATGTTTTCGCGATGAAAGAAGACCAAAATACATAAATACAATCTAGACCTTAATTTTAGAAGGAATGAAAAGATTTACAAAAAATCGAATAAGTAAATCTTAAACACCAAACTATCCCAGAAAAAAAAATTAATACTACAGCAGAGAAGTAGGTAGTAGTAATACTTCGGCACAGCTGACAATAGACATCAAATTACTAAAGGTCATTAGTTCGTCGTGTCCTGCGTCCTTAGGATAAAAAAGGGGTTTATTTTGAGCTTGGAAAAATAAATCTACACTTAGGTTAGTTTTTCGACTACATAATAAATGCTTGCTGACATGCACCGTATAAAGTTCACAATCGCAGTCTGTGTTTCTGTATCATGAGAAAAATAATCTTTCTTATTTTTAGCTGACTGTGCGATTTATTTTATAACTACAATAAACTACCTACTACGCGACGCGACTATTTATAGAATTTTCGCATTTAGGTGTACTACTTACCTAATACCTACTTGCGTACTCAACCCCTTGGCGTAACTACTTACAGGAAATCCATTTCGCCAAATAAATCTCGGCGGCACATCTTAAGCACATTACGCATTGTGTTCGAGTTCCAATCGAGCGCAGCATTAACCCCCCTCCGCTAAAAGGCGTCTCGCGAGTCCCGCTTGTAACATTCGCGTCCATTATCGAGTTCTCGAGTGTAAGTGGTCGATTTTCCTAAACGTGGCAGCAATCAAACCATTTATTGGGAATGGATCGGTTCTGTGAAACAATAAGACGCATTAGCCCCCCCCCATGCGCGGGCGCGGATCAAACGCACCCTCCCCCCTCCCCCCACTCCAGTAATTGTGCGCTAATGGCCGCTCGATTGGGAACAGGTTGAGAGGTGACTGCAAATATCGGAAAAATGTTTTCTGTAAACTTGTAAAAGGTTTGTATTCAGCAGGCTCTATAACACCGGCGTAGCTCCGTACAACTTTACGGCCAGAGACGCGACCCGCAGCGCTATTGTCTAATGTACAAAAAGTCTAAATCGTGTTTAATTTGACAGTTGGAATCAATAATCGCTTCGAAATTTATACATTTCAAAACAAACTGAACCTGAAACTGTCAAATTAAAAACGATTTAGATTGTTGGCGCCTTGGAAAATAGCGCTACAGATCTGTTTCTCAAGTAGCTGCGAACGTTTTGCAATGCTTATACAACTTTACTTTACTTCCAATAATTTTGACCAGTCAAATATTAATGTCCAGTGGCCAAAGGGCAAAAACGGTATCTTTATTGATTTGTCATATTTATACTCGTATTGTCTGTTCGTCGGTAAACAAGTTACAGCCGCATTTTTTCCAAAAAAAAAAACCAGCAAATTTTGGGGGTTTCCCATGTTCAGAAATGAAACTCAATATATTTTTTTCATCAATCTTGTGAGGTATCTATTGATTGGTTGAATTATTTTTATCTAGTAAATTATTTGCAGAAACATTTCAAAGTGGTAAAGTGAAACTTCTAAAACCAGACTTTTAAAAATCAAGAGAGGGATGAAACTAAAAAAAAAACTACTATGCATGTACAGTCAAGGAAATTAATACCCGTGCCACTTTGAACCTTTTCATAGTGAGTTTCATATTGCTTTGATTAGTAGAAAGTATGGTATGTCACAGTGACATTTCTTGTGAAAAGGTACAAAGTGGCACAGTATTCAATTTCCTTGACTGTACATTACTATGCAAACTTACACCGAAAATTGGTTTGAACGAGATAAATTTTTAGAACGGCTATTATTGTCCTTGTTCTATCACGAGGACTGGTGACTACTACGCTATCACCGATATTTTGTTTACAAATTTTACTTACAAAAGTAGAATAGGTACATAACAATCTTATTACAGTCTTTACCTACTGCTTGCTGACTCGTGGACACTGCCAAGGCAACCTACTTACCAAACACATCAAACATCTCGCACAAACAAGAATCAATCGGCGCTCGCAGCTCCGCAACAATGGCTGCCCAATTGCAAGACACTTGTAATTAGCATGGCGCGCTTCCGGCGCCGGCGCTCAAAGCGCGTCGCTAATGGCCGCAAACAATTACGCGCAGAGAGCTCTAATTTGGCGGCTTCCTTCCTTCCGGCGGGGGCGGGCGCGGGCGCGGGCGCGGGAGCTGATCTAATCGCGACTTTCCTGCGAGGTCTTTCATCTCAGGACAGGCGATGTCGCGGTACCTATCGCTACGGTTTCTACGTGGAATTGGGTAGATGACTGAAAAACTGTTTAGTCACATAGATCACCAAAAAACATTCTACGCGTATTTTTATTTGACAATCAAGAAATGTCTAGGATACGATGCTCTGAAGTTTAGCTGACCATGTATTGTGATAAATTTTTTACCAAGGCGTGACGTCACAAGTCCCACTCCGGAAATTTGATGATGTCTACATTTGAAGATGTTTTATTATTTAATAAAACAAAAAAACGTGTCTCATATTTTTCCATAATCTAACTAACCGACTAAATAGGAATCGATAATGGAAACTGAGACTGCGCCGCCAAGGGGAACGTTTGCACAACTGCCGGGGTCGACACATAGGGGCAGCGCAGACAACAGACTTTTGTGCGATCGAGTCTGTCGTCTGCCTATCCATGCGATTCCGCGTTAATTCGCAAACGAAATCGTTATTGAACCAATAATCGGTTTGAATACACTAGACGTTTTGTATTATGAATAGTCCGTGAGGGTTTGCACTTGTCGTGCGCACGGCTCGCACGCCCGCCGTGCGCCGCGCGTTCTATAGTTCACCGCGTGCGCCCGCGCCAGTTAGCGGTGTTCATACAATTTCTTAGGCGTACGTCGCGGGTAGTTCGCGTCAGCTAGCGCAGGCCCATAATGGGCACTTTGAAGCGCGGGGGGCACAAACGTCTCTTCATTTCCGGCGATTAGCCGCCGCGGGGGAGGGCGCTATTATTTTATAAGGGGGCAGGGGGGAGGATACAATTGGCTTAATTCGCGAAGAGCGAATCGAGTTAATTGGCTGGAAGACGCGGCGCCGCCGGATGCGCGCCAGCCGCGCCGGCACCCTCGGCCTCGGAACACGACTCGATGTTCCTCTACAATGTTTATTGACATCAAACTAGTGCATCACTCTTGACGAGCACAGGTGTACAAACAGGCATATGTTCCTAAACGGAGTAGGCAGAGCATACGAAACGTGACAAAAACAAAACCATAATTATGATTAAGTATGAGGGCCGTTCTCCAGCCGTACGATTTTTCGTGTTCTCAAGTTCAACTACCTGTGAAATCCAAATTTTAACAGATAACCTTATAAAAAAAATATCTTACGTAATTCACACTTTATTCTGCTCAGAATAAGTCTAACAATAGTATATTCTTATTATTAAATGCGCGAAACAAAAATCTAAAGTCAGAGGAGTCCACATTTTGGCCTTGTCCCACCTCCAAAATTTGTTAGTTGATGACATATACTTCGAAAACTAAACGCGGAAACTATAGGTTTTTGTTGTTCACAGCAAGCCAATTATATGATAAATGAAATCATATTGCCTAAATAATTATTATTACGTTAGTTTATTTTTAAAACCATTTTTAAAAAGTGTCCCGAGTTTTGCGTCTTAACCTAATTTGGCCATAAAACGCGTCGTACTGCTCAAACGCACACTCCGAGAGACATCGACGATACGTTCCTAGAAAGAGTCTATCACGCCGCGACGGCTAAATAGTGCGAACCTGTGACTTATTGTGTCGCTGCCAAATCACGAAGGAAAGAAAACAACACGATTTTTTTGTCACAGTTGAAAGTGATTACCGTTTTATTTTTTTCTCGCATGTTTTGTTGATATATTTAACTCGGATTATTTTAACATATTAAGCAGTGTTATAATTACTTACACAAAAAATATTGAGTTCTTATTATTAACCGTTTTGAAGTAATTAATTAAAAACTAAATTGCTCACGTGATTACCGCAACGGTGATTACCGTTATTTGAGTGATCTCCGTCGTTTTATAGACGTGGTTATCACTATATCGGTTATTTATTGAGTTATTACTGTAAAAAATAAGTTTTAAATAGTGTTTCTCTTGATTATGAATATTACTCTGTGCAACACAAAAGATATTTACACCTAATTAAAAAATAATAATTTCACGTATCTTTTTTCACATCAAGGGTTATCATAAATTAAAATTATTATACTATTACTCAAGATGTTTATAATTCAAGACTATAAATGTATAGCATAAAGAGTCTTGTGATATCAATCAAAAAACGTGATTTCATCCCATTATTTATACTTTTGTGATTACCGTATTATATAAAAAAAGAACCCGTGTGGTGCCGGGTTAGAATAGCACCTTCCCCTTTCTTCCCGTGGGTGTCGTAAGAGTCGACTCTGGGAAAGGGTTAGTGTATTGTGGGCGATGGGCTAGCAACCTGTCACCGCAATATCACGTTTAATCATCTGGTTACCCTAAATTTGCTAGACGTGGCACTGGATTTTTGAATCCATGTGCTCTGCCTACCCCTCATGGGAATACAGGCGTGAGTATATGTATGTATGAGTATATGTATAAAAAAAGAAAATTTTATTATCTCGATAATTATAAGGTTTAAAGTGATGCCTCATTTTGCAAAACGTTTGAGATGTGAAGCATTATTCGATTTATTCATAAAAACACAGATTAACATAAAATGAAATTATGCCACGGAGTGTCACGCAAAACTGCCTTGCTCGTGGAATGGCCCATGACTTTTTCACGCTTCGCAGCCACGTCTGGCCTAGGTTGGAAAACAGATAGAAATCAGTCGCTTCTTACGATATCCACAGAATAAATACAGAAGGGTTATTCTATACCGACACAGGGTAACAGGGGTGTACCTAAGTGTACAGTCACTACTAAATTAAAGGATCTATGTGTATCATAGTAGGTAGGTGACATAAAATGATTAATTTTCCTACAATAACACTCAGTATTTACTTGCAAAGTATTGATCAGTTGCATTAAAAATATTTTGAAAGCCCTAACAGACAACTTTGCAACGTTCGATGGTTTATGCAAAGTGAATGGCTCTGGCAACCTACTTACAACCTGGCAAAGCTACTTAACCTGTAATACTTAGGCACCTTCGATTTGTAGAACCCAGTAAGCGTAATTTCTCAGAAGCTACCTTTTATCCGACTGCCGGTAGAGAATGGTTATGTTTCCTCACCCGGCAAAAACACAGGCAATGTAATCCTCACTTAAGTTCCTGTGATTGTTCGCAGTTTTGTCACTATCGCTAAGCCGTTTAAATGCGTTACTCGGCACAATGGCGTGAGTAATGCAAGGAAGGGTTTGTCAACACGCTCGGAGCCTGAGCGGGGAGAGCATCGCAATCTCAGCTGGTAGCAACCGCCATAGAACAACACTGTTGCCTTAGAGCAATTTTTGACCTCTTTCGGGACACTTTGTGACCCTTAGGAGGTACACAAAAAACCGCCCAAATGAGAGTCGGAGTCGTACTCGAAGGGCACGCCAAAAACTTAAAATAAAAAGTTTTTTTGTATGGGAGCCCCCTTAAATACTTATTTTATTGTAATTAATTATTTATTTTTGAAGTAGATAGAGTAGCCACTCTACTAGACTACCTGTTACCGTTTTTATATCGACCCAAAACACCAAAAAAAGATAATTGCGGTTATTGTATGGCAGACTACCGTAAAAAATAGATTTATTTAATTTTAGTATGGTTGTTCTTATAGCGTTAATATAAATACATAATCTGTGAAAATTTCGTCCATCTAGCTAGCACAGTTCGTGAGATAAGCTGGTGAAAGACGGACGGACGGACAGCGAAATCTCAGTAATAGGCTCCCGTATTTACTATTTGGGTACGGGACCCTAAAAACCGCGAGCGCCTTACTTTCCGGTGCGGTATTTTCCTGTCCTGATCCTGATGGATTACGAATATTATTTGACCATCATCTTTGTTGACTTTTAGGTGTCTATTAGGTAATGTTTTACTTGAGTTTTAAATAATCGCCACTCCCTTGATGAGGTGATAATCACAATCTCAGGAGGTCGCGATCCGTAGGTTGGAAACCACACCCTCAGAGAAAACCTAAAGCCCTAGAGCCCATTGCCACATGGTTGTCCGGCAGGATGGCTCGTGCTCGTACAGTCACGAACAGGGATTGTTGAGCCACTAGCCACTGTTCGCAATTTAGACGTGTAATCAATGACCGATGTGACTGACAGATGTCATTTAGGGCCGATTTTTCAATCACCAGATAAAACTTATCTGTCCGATAAATGTTGGCTGTCACTTTTCTTTTATATGACGCGAAAAAAGGATAGCAATATTTTTAACTGGCAGATAAATTTATCTGGTGATTGAAAAATCGGCCCTTATTGGATTAGTATTACGCGACCAAATTACAAACATAGGTAAGTGGCTCAACAATCCCTGTTCGCGATGGTACCTATTCCTATTTATTTTTAAACTGAAACTTTCAGCCTACTGTGTCCGGAGTTAAACTTTGTAAGATGTACCTAAAGGAAAAGCGACGCGCGAACTTACCCCCGCTACATAAAATCTTGCCACGTTAAATGCCGTAGACTGTACAGTCGACCAAGAAATTGGTCTACCCCCTCAAGATCGATATTCATTTGAACTTCATGAAACAACAAGGTCGATTTCCCCTCGCCATAATATTATGACAGTGACAATGTCAACCTTGTGATAATTTTGAACTCACAGAAACTTTTGTCAAAAGTGGTAGGCCACTTTCTTAATCGACCGTACATACTAAGTTTATAATAGTTTGTATGTCAACATTATCAACCTACTCAGATATAGACTAATTCTTCGGTTTTTTGGTCTAATAATTATGATTGTAATCATCATCAGCATGATTAATTAATTAAATTAGTATGACAGATCCTTTAGTAGTAGGTAAGTTTCCTATGTAAATTTCTATAATTTTTATTTCAGATTAGGTACATACCTATTCCACAATTAATTTAACGGGCTCAAAAGAACAAATGCTACGGAACTTTAAAATTTTCTGTGTATTTGGATGTCAGCATCAAACACTAAACACAAACAGTATTCATTTTTATTTTGACAAAGTGAAAAAACTTTTGAATTAAACTTGGACAGATTGAACCGATATCATAAACTATTAACAGGCTATCTCTTTTTTATCCCACCATCTGATACTACCCACATTCATAAACATGTTGTTGGAATGGTTACCATTGCTCAGTTGGGAGATCATGAACCGGTCGTGGCGTTGTCCGCGACCGCGGGCCGCGGCCGCCGGCGCGCGAGTCCCGCCGCGACACAGCCCTCACCCTCGCGCCCGCCAATCAGCGACGAGGGGCGGGGCCTGGAGAGAGACAGGGAGATGGACAACTTAGTGAGAGCGAGGGAGACGGCTGCAGGGTTGCGAGAGAGCAGCCGAGTTGTGGTAGCGCCAGTGACGCGCGGCGCTTCGGCTTGTAAGCTCGGTAACGGTGCGGTCGACGCCGGTCGGGTTCAGTGTTCGTAATAGTTAATTAAATGTTTGTGTTGTAAAGTTTGAGTGTGGCCCCGGGAGCGATGTCGTCGCCGCGGCGTGCTGTCTACAGCATCGACCACATCCTGGGCCGCAGGCCGCGCGGTACGCACAGCTTAGCACAGCATGACACAGCACGACGCTTGTTCAGTAGGACACAGTGTAGCTTGTCTGAGCCGCGCTGGCAGTGGCGGTTCAGGCTGCTAAAAGTTTTTGAACCATGAAGATTGCCTTAAGCGATGAGGATCTTTTGTTTTATAGAATATTTACCAACATATCTGGGTTTAGTTACATACTGAAGTATGTACCTCCTCAGCTGCTTTGTTCATGTCAATAGGTTCGGCCCGGAGGTCTGACCAACCCTATCTCAGAGACCAATACCTACTCGTATCAAAAGTAGGTATGAAACAGTGCGGCCATTTGAGCAAACACAAAATAACTTTTATAGTGATCGTCATTTAGTCTTCTTTCAGATCGACGACGCGAAACGTGACTTAGAGCTAATTTTTCAATCACCAGATAAAACATATCTGTCCGATAAATGTTGGCTGTCACTTTTCTTTTATATGACGCGAAAAAAGGATAGCAATAATTTTAACTGGCAGATAAATTTATCTGGTGATTGAACAATCGGCCCTTAATCGAATAAATTATGCGATGCATTAAAATAAAGATAAAAATACCACCTTGGTAAAGTACTTGTATGAAAATAAAACTTGAAACGTTACAGTTTTGTTTTATGAAAATAATAATGTAACCAACAAAAAATTCATTTTCGATACAAGCTTTTTTTTGCTGGCTGCACTTTTTGCCAACTATATTCATTGTCATCCAGCCTAGATTATGGCAAAAGTGTGACTTTTGCCTTTCCAACCTTCTTTATTCTGATCCGTGGCACATAATCTAGGCTGGATGACAATGAATACAGTTGGCAAAAAGTGCAGCCAGCAAAAAAAAGCTTGTATCGAAAATGAATTTTTTGTTGGTTACATTATTATTTTCATAAAATAGACAATTACGCACACTAATACACGTAGAATAAAGAACTGCAATTGGTTCGCACACTGCGTCGAAAGTGCGTACGTACGAGACAACTACCCGCACAAGATTCACTACAAACTCAAGTCCGGCGATGCCGCGATCGAGTTGAAGAAGCGTGTTTATTTTGATTGCTTCGTTATCCATTGCGCGTCAAATGTATCTTCACCCGAAATATTTGCGTACTTCAACAGCAATGTACATTTTCTGTGTCTCTTGGCGTAATTGTTGTTTCTACTTAGGCTTGAAACAGTGCTCGACCGACGGTCAGCGCTGACTGTCGGTCGACCACTATTTCAAGCCTAAATCGAATCCAAATCAAGCGCGTACTGTCAGCGTAGCTGTGTGCGCGTTCAAGACTTGCATAGATATAGCTACGCCGACCGACAGTCAGCGCTGACCGTCGGTCGAGCACTGTTTCAAGCCTTAGAATTTCAAAATTAAAAATAGTTTTTTCGAAAAATATACTATAAAACGAAGGTTCTATGCATATCGGTGAATATAAATTACTCCTTGCTTGGTACTTGACGCCTGAGTCTTTAACCTACTCGTAACAATCGTACAATACGGCATTTTCAAAGGATTTTAGCGCAGCTCCGCACGGCGATGCAAACATCATGCCACTAAACAAGTATGATCGCGCGGTTCTTAAAGTATGACCCTCTGATCATAGCTGTGGTGCGCCTGCCGTGCGCATATTGCCAATCCAACCTACTTTATCTAATCCGTGTTATATGCACCAGATTTTCAAGTCATTCAGACGAACCGTTGAAGAGTTCCCTCCATCAGAGACAGTCCCAGCTGGGCCACCAGAAGTCTACTATCGGAATATTGTATTGTCAACCAAGTTACGTAGGTATACCAAGTTTCAGCTCAATCAGTTTATAGGAAGTGGTTCAAATGTTCCTTGCAAGATTAAGATTAACATACATACAAAACTGAAGTTAAATAAAAGCTTGTAATAGTTAATTTTACATACACCACCCCTGTATTCCCAAATGGGATAGACAGAACACATGAAATGCTACATCGACAGAACCATGACTATTTCACGTTTCGTGGCCACTTCTAGCATATTATTTTTAGGTTTTGAGTTGTTATGTATGATAGAGACAAGGCTATCCTGTCGTTTAAAATATACCTTAACCTAATTACTTGGTCACCTCTTACGGAAGAAATGGAGAGGTGTTATTCTAAACCCGACACCACACGGAATTTATTTAAGTACATACATACATATTCTCACGCCTGTATTCCCAAGAGGGGTAGGCAGAGCACATGAATTCAAAAATTCAGTGCCACGTCTAGCAATTTCAGGATATCCAGTAGTAATAATTAAGATCTAATAATCAATTGGCAATCGATTGAACCGTCTTGTTCCGAACCGAACCGATTCTTTACCCGTTTGATTATGCGGCGAACTTACAGCCAAGGCATGGGTGTCATTTATTAAACAGATAACAATCCCCGTGTGGTGCCGTGTTAGAATAGCACCTCCCCATTTCTTCCCGTGGGTGTCGTAAGAGTCGACTCTGGGAAAGGGGTTAGTGTATTGTGGGCGATGGGCTAGCAACCTGTCACTGCAATATCACGTTTAACCACCTGGTTACCCTGTTGAAATTGCTAAACGTGGCACTGGATTTTTGAATTCATGTGCTCTGCCTACCCCTCTTGGGAATACAGGCGTGATAATGTGTGTGTGTGTGTAACAATACCTACAGTCTTCAAAATATATCTTGGCAAGATTGTAAGTAGTGCGATGGGTAAACTAACCCCCAATACACCAAAATTTTGCCAAGTTTATGCCAAGGACTGGCATTTTCATCAGAACCAGAAAACAATACGCAGATAAGTAGGTAGTCTAGTAGGTACAGTAGCTACAACAATACCAAATAACATGCGTAGGTATAGGTATATCAGGATTCAGGGTAGAGCCACCCAGTCGTAAAGCCAAATAAATATAAATTAAATCGGTGTCGTGTACCAGAAATACATAATATTGGTGCCGTAAATAATCTAAATACTTAATACCTAATGCAAGACGAAGTTGAGGCTTTTTCCCGACGATCGTTGATTGAGTATTAAATCTTCGAAAGACTACACGCATAGAACTGCAACAGAGGCCGTTTTTTGCGTGTATCTTCGTGCAATATGAAAATAAGGATGGTGATCCGTCCCTGTGCTCGACACTGACCCAATAGCACTTGCAACCTTATATCATAGTAAGATAGGTGACAGATGGGTGTCATCTACTGGGCGTTGAGGCGTCGAGCATTGGTACATTTACCGTACACTGCAAAGTTATGACTTGTGGCACTTTTCCTTTACTCACACAAACTCAAACTGTTTTTTTTAGGTACCAATCTTATAATTATGTGTGGTTTCGGGTGTAAAATAAAAACTTTCCATTTCTTACGTGGATGTTGCAAGAGTTGACTAGTTGTTTTTTAAATCTATAAATTTATACTCAAAGTGCTGTAACGTGAAATGACAAGAGTTTGTCTGTTTGTTTGTTTGTTTGTTTGTTTGTTTGAACGTTTCATGTGTTCTGTCCATCTAATTTGGTTAATGAGTCGTTATAGTACGTATGTAAAAATCTTGTAGGGTAATTTGCGAAATGAATGTTATTAACTTATAATTATAACTTATAAGGTTAGGTAGTACCATCGCGAACCGGGATTGTTGAGCCACTTACTTATGTTTGTAACTTGGTCACATTCATACATATATATCCTCACGCCTGTATTCCCAAGAGGGGTAGGTAGAGCACATGAATTCAAAAATCCAGTGCCACGTTTAGCAATTTCAGGATTACCAGATGGTTAAACGTGATATTGTAGTGACAGGTTGCTAGCCCATCGCCCACAATACACTAACCCTAGGGTAGGCAGAGGGCACGAAACGTGACATAGACAAAACCATGATTATGACTATATCACGCTTCGCAGCCACTTCTAGCATAATTTTAGGTTTGTAGAGATGGAAGAGGTATTATAGTGACAGGTTGCTAGCCTGTCGCCTAAAGCATACCCAAACATATTTTCCTTAGTCGCTTCTTACGACATCCACGGAAGAAATGGAGTGGTGTTATTCTATCCCGACACCTCACAGGGATATTTAATACGATGTACGATACATTTTTAATACGGCACATAATCCGCGCATTTTCCCTTTCATTACCTATTAAAAATTGTCGTGCAAGCATTTTTTGCTCTGTGGTGTCTGGTTTAGAATTTTTTTGTTCCTTGGACGTAAAAGGAGACTAACGAAAAAATAGGTTAAGGGTATACCTATTTTAGGCAACATGAAACCTGCACTATACATATTACCGCTCAACTTAAGACATAAAATATGCTACAAGTGACTACAAAACGTGACATACTCATGATTTTATTCATGTAACATTGTAAAATGATGATTTTTATCAATTTTATCAGAACCTAGTTATTTCGCACGTTTATTTTAAATAAATTTAGTTGTTCCTATACTTGTTGTAACGGGACCGACATAATTATTTAACTGATACAGTCCCCAAATTAGTAACGATTAAAAGAAATCTGTTATGATTTTGATTATGAAAGCTTCAACTAAATATGTTTTCTGTATAATTCAATAATTGTAATTTGTATGTATAAAAATAAAGGACAGTGACCATAAGCAATTTCCTTTAGATTTAGATATATTGGCGTTTAGGTAATTAAAACAATGTAAACAATCTTAAAAAAACTAAATCTCACTTTCCACATTATTTAAAAGAAGCAATGTGAGCAAATGACCGACTGGTCGCCGCCCGGTCGGGCGACCCAGGTATAATACCGCTGGGGGGACAGTGTCCTGGCAGATCTGCGACTTCTTCAAGTCGACGACTAGCAAGAGGCTGCGCACGATCGGGACAGATGGCGTGCTCTTCCTTCTCGCTCTTTGGGTCCCTGAGCTAATTAGTAGTAGTAGTAATGTGAGCAAATAATTTTGCCACTAACTTTTCCGGCTGTTAAGGGGCGGGCCAGCACGGGTATGAACAGTAAGTCTCACACCCTTTTAGTAAGTTACAAGTTATTCAGGTTTCATTGCCAGGTTTACCCGTGTGGTGTCGGGATAGAATAAAACCTCTCCATTTTTTGCGTGGATGTCGTAAGAGGCGACTAAGTAAATAGGTTTACGTATGCTTTAGGCGACAGGCTAGCAACCTGTCACTATTCTACCTCTTCCATCCAGAATAGTTTTGTCTATGTCACGTTTCGTGTGCTCTGCCTATCCCATTTGGGAATATAGGCGTGATTGTATGTATGTATGTCAGGTTTCGTTGGTATCCACGTTAATTTGCTATGGAATAGTTTACCGTCGAGCGCACATAAGCGTGGCCAACCCACCCGTGTGATGTGAACGCAAATAGGCGTTCCAAATGTAACGCGTGGAATTTACGAGCGCCGCCTGATTTCAATATAAATCGTAATGTGTTTGGTACTTTGCGGAGAGCGAGCGGCAGGCGCGAGGCGAATCGCTTCAAACATTATCAAATCATTATTAAAAAACCTGCCAAGTGCGAGTCGGACTCGCGCACGAAGGGTTCCGTACCAAAAACTGCAAAAATTCAGAATTTTTGTATGAG
>BHDV01028675.1:33630-56502 GCA_005406045.1 Adoxophyes honmai
TTTACTACCTCTGGAATGTCACTTTGACATTGACAGTTGTTTGTTTACAACTTTGATCTCTAATTCCATATCGCATCTTAGCTAATCGATTCCTGCAGCGCTATTGTTTAACGCACCATAAATCTAAATCGTTTTTAATTTGACTGTTTCAGTGTCAGTTCGCTTTGAGATGTTTCAATTTCGAAGCGATTTTAGATTTCAACTGTCAAATTAATAACGATTTAGATTCTTGGTGCGTTAGACAATTAAATAGCACTGCTGATTGACGTTAGAATCTATTTACATTTAGGTACAGTAGCTAAACGCCATAGTGACATGGCATTGTGCTCGGAAATGGTAATCTTTATTACGATTAATTGTGACATGGTCAAGAATCGATTGGTTCGACTGTAGGTACTGTAGTACGTTCGTATATTCTTCTGTGTTATCTGTCGTTCAAGGGAGTATTCTCGGGTATTTTACAAAAGTAACTCCTCCTCTTGTAACTTGCGGCGGTGCCAGGCATCACGAGTACAAATCAAATCGTGTGTCGCGGCCACTTGAGCCGCTCTCGAGGCCGCTCGTTGCGCGGGACTTACTTTTAGGGTCCGTCCACACAGGCCGGATCGGAGAGGAGAGCAGCAGCGCTATTGTCTAACGCACCTAAAATCTATATCGTTTTTATTTTACAGTTTTAGTGTCAGTTCGTTTTGAAATGTTTCAATTTCAATGCGATTTTTGATTCTAACTGTCAAACTAAAAACGATGAAGATTTTTGGTGCGTTAGACAATTAGAGCTACTATTTCTTATCACATTCAGCTGACAGCTGTGCACAGTACCCCGTCGGATGGCGCTCTCAGCGAAGAACCCGCGAGTCATAGGCCCCACACTTTACGAGCGTCTCCCTGCTGAGCTAAAGAACGAACCGTCCGATGATGCATTTAGGCGCCAACTAAGAAACCTTTTGTTGGATAAACCATTGTATTCTGTTTGCGAGTTTTAAATTATTACAATTTTTGTTTACCCTTTTGACATTTATTTTTTGATTTTGACATTTTTGACATTTTGTGATTTGATTTTATTTTATTTTTATGTTCTTGATCTTATTAATTTGTTATTGTATTTATTAGTTATTATTCACCATTTGACGATCTTTTTGTGAATTCTTTGTATCTGACATATAATTTGGATGTAATGTAATTTTCAAAAAATGACAAATAAATCTAATCTAATCTCATTGAGAGCAGAGTTTTTAGTACATGTTTGTAGTAAGGTATATTTTTACATGCGTACTGCTTTTGTCATTAAAAGTGCTTGAACGTGCTTGGTGGAATGAGCCGACCGGCTTCGACCGGGTACTTTTCTCGTTCGGCTCGTATATCTTGCTCTTTCTCGCTCCAATTTAGGGTTTGTATAAAAAACCGCGATGCGATTTGATGCGACGCCGCAAATTTGCAAAATCCCGCCAATTTGTATTGTTAGTTGAGTAGCGAGTTCGCAGGTTTTTGCGATGCGACTTCGCATCGCGGTTTTGTGTACAAACCCTTTTAGAAAAATGCGCGCTGATGCTCTCCGAGGCGGTCTGTGTGAACGGGCCCTTAATCTGCGACGCACCGGCGCGCGCGCCGCCAAGTGGCGCCATCTGCCGCTCGTTAGCGCGTTTGTCTCGGGATAATCACGCTAATTACCGAGCGATTACGAGATGAGGTTTTAAGAATAGTCCGCAATTAACTCCTTTGATTTTACTTTATGAAACTGGTCTGTAGTTTCACGGCAGGATGTTCGTTAACAGTCGTACCTACTGCCGTTACATAGATCATGACTGTATGTTGTTATTTATGATTATAGGTACGTTTTGGCTTCCGATGATCCGCCGTACTTATGGCTCGACAACCTTTTTCGACTGTGTGTCGCCGAAAGTAGGCGTACTTGAAATACTATTTAATAACACACACAATCGAAAAAAGTCGTCGAGCCATAAGTACGCGTACCTACTTGCTCGTACGTCTATCATCCCATTTATGGCTGAGAAAATGGGATATACCAAAAAGCACGTTTCAAAACTTTCTTGTTACAGAGTATCATAAATTCCGTCAAAACAAATTCCTAAATAGGACGTCGTGATCTTGTCGAATAGCTCCTACAATACCGGGTACGATCATTACAGTTCAGACTTTTAGGTAGATACTTAAAAAAAGGTAAAAAAACCGACAAAGTCAAAAATCACGTAAGGTATATGTGTTGCTACATTAAATACGACACTTTCTATTTTAGTCGCATTACACTCATCTTGTAATGCGACTAAATTAAAAGAGAAAGTGTCGTATTTAATGTAGCAACACATACCTTACGTGATTATTGACATTGTCGGTTTGGCTTTGTTTGTTTACCTCTTTTTAAATACCTAAAAAGTCTCAGGTATAGGTTGCAGGTACTCTCCGAATCAGATCGTGATTGCATTAGCGGCAACACGCCTGTTAGCGGCCGCGAATTGAGACACAAATTGCTCTAATCCACTCGATCGGAGCCACAGCCGCTAGCGAGGTACCGCTTGTAACAGGGCGGCGAGGAAGAGGCCGTTTAGAGGCTCGATGATGGCTTAAGAGGCATAAAGAGGCGCCTCTAATTGCGCGTCGAGAGCGAGTAATTGACTCTAGTTTCCGCGCCAATGCGCCCCCGATTGAGCGATACATTTCATTTGAAGCGCTTTTTAATAAAGCGCGGACTGCCCCCGCTTTTGTTGCGCTCTCTATTGTCCGCAAGCGGCCCGCTATCGGCAAAACAAATTAAATTCTGTCGCCAGCCGAGCGAGCTGCATAACTGAGCGCAGTATACAAATCAGAATCTGAAGCCCCCGCTAATCGCCGCCATTAGCTGCTGAATTATTAAATTACACCACTTTTTCTCACAATGTCTTTTATTAGCGCAATGCGGCTCGACTAGCTCAATTTGTTTCTATTCTCCTCCGCGGCAGCCGAAAATGCACCTTGATGTTTAGCGACTCGGTCGCTATTGCAGCGGCGGACAGACGGCGTGGAAACCACGTATGCGTAATTGCTTTTCATTACAGACCATTGTAGTCGAGGGGGGAGGGGGGGCAATTGCTGCCGCTTACACAATAAAAGAATTAAAAATGCGCCCGAGCATTGTCCGCGGCGCCGCTTGCTCGCATCTGCATCGCGTTGATTAGCGGCCAGGCTTTGGTTAGGACGCGATTGCGGTTCTTTTGCTGGACATTGACTCACAGAACCAAGTGGATAGGAGAATTTCTTTATGCTTACACGATTTTTACTATCACACTATCACAATATTATCAATTTTTTATGTTTTGCAGCCACTTCTAGCATAATTTTAAGGGTAAAAGTGACCTAGTGTCACGTTGCTAGCCTGTTGCCTCAAGCGTACTTGTAGGCTTAGCATATCAACACGCGTGAGTCGTTTCGCGCACAGGACAAAACTACCTGTCACTTTCTGACGTCTCTAATTAGACAGTGAAAGGTATAGTCTATCTCACGCTCATCTCTACTCGCGCATTGCTGTGCTAAGCGGGCTGAACGTATTTCCTTAGTGGCCTCTCGCAGTAAATTGGAGAAGTAGGTATTGTTCTTCACCCAGATCACACTGGTAAAAATAAGTATGTATGTCTGATCCACCACAAGATTGGGGACTTCTGGCATTTTTATTAAGTTTTGAGTTGGCAGATATGATAACTTTATTACAAACCCAACACATCTCGTATCGTGTTGCAGCGCGCGTTGCACGGTGTTTCGGTTCGCTACAGCCCGTGTGTGTTGCAGTGCGCGTTGCGCCGTGTGACGATACGCTACAGCCCGTGTGTGTTGCAGCGCGCGTTGCACGGTGGGACGGTTCGCTACAGCCCGTGTGTGTTGCAGGTGTGGTTCCAGAACCGGCGCGCCAAGTGGCGCAAGCGCGAGAAGGCGCTCGGCCGCGAGCACGCGCCCTTCCTACACCACGAACACGGTGAGTGCCCATCACCATCATTATAGTAACCGACAGACTTATATCGAAATAGATGACTCAAGTATATGTACGGTCAAGGACTTTAATTGATGAGCCACCATAGAACCTTTTCAAACAAAAAGTCATTACGATTTCCTTTGATAATGTGTGGGATATCACTATGACGTTTACTGTGAATTGATTTCATGGTGGCTCTTGAATTAAAGTCCTTGACTGTACTTCGGGTATCAAAAAGGAGAGCAATGGTCGAAGAAATATCTTCTTAGTTATTTTATTTTCCATATAACAGTGCTATACACTAGTAATGTGTCGAGCACTCCCACGTTTACCCTGACATACTATAGGTATAATTATATTCTCTGTCATTCAGTCACGTGCCTTTAAAAAGCAACGTAAGACATTCTTTGAAAGTTTAATTTGAGGGACATAAGTATATTATTATTATATAACCATGCATGTTATGTAGCTTAAACCCATGTAATTTTGTTTGGGGACTATTAACTAAATCTGTGAGCTTTTTGTGTGGAGGAACCAACACCATTCATTTCCAGCCCTCTTTAGCGCCTCCGCACTATAATTAGAGCAACTATAAGCGCATTTATTCGTTACACGTCCACACTTAATTACTGTTCCATGTGTTCCATTTCTACTGTTTGTTTTGTGGCCACTGTCTAAGGGCTCCCGCACACGAGTCACCGGCCACGACCACAGAACACCGCCACCGGCATATTTCCTACATAATTTAATTAATTGACTTTACGTACCTACAATATACAATCACGCGTATGTTCTCAAATGGGGTAGACAGACCACATGAAACGTAACTTAGATAAAACTATGATTATTTCACGCTTCGCAACCACTTGAAGAATAATTTTAGGTTCGAAAACAGATAATAATACAAACAGGTATAATGGTGACAGGTTGCTAGCCTGTCGCGTAAAGCACACCTAAACCTATTTCCTTAGTCGCCTCTTACGACATCTATGGAAGAAATGGAGAAGTGTTATTCTATTTCTTATCAATCGTCGCAGCTCGCTAGTGGCCCGCTCCGGCCACTAAGCGGCTGTCTAAACTAAACAAACGGCAGTCGTGCGCTTCGACTACTTATGTAGCTACGTCTAGCTTCTGTGTTGTCGAGTTAAAATTACACCTCTTCATTTCTTTCGTGAACGTCGTAAGAGTTGACGAAGGAAAGAAGTTTAGGTATAGGTAAGTTTTAGGTGAAATGAGCAACTTGTCACTATTATATAGGTACCTCTTCCATCTGTTTTCAAACCTAATATGCTACAAGTGGCTATGAGGCGTGAATAGTCATGGTTTTGCCTGGGACGCGTTTCGAGTGTTCTGCCTACCCCATTTGGTAACACAGGCGTATTTATGTATGTCTAGCTTCTCGAGGCGGCGTTTGTGGCGGCCGGTCACTAAAACGCCTTGTTGTCCCCCCGTGCGATTAGACCGATCGCGATAGCGGTAAACGGCATTTAATGACGCGCCCATTACCGGCTATCGCATCGTATTGAATTTTAACCAGCTTATTGCGCGTAATTATGCCCCGTGGTGTCAAAGGAAAACGATAAATCACGATGTTTGTTTGAATCGAGTTTGAAATGGATTTTAAATATTTTTTATGTGATGAGTCCCACTTTCTCAGTCATGTTAGTTTTATGCGAGACGTGAAATGGTTTTAGAACTTAGAACAATACCTAACGATAGAGCTTTCCTGAAATATCTACAGTAAATTAAATGAGATGATTAGAAATTGGGAGGGTAGTTGAGAGAGTAGGGATGACAAAAGGTTGAGGCGGTTTTATAAACGACTGCTACATAAATAAATATTCTTATTAAAAATGAACCTGTAATAATCCGAAAGTGACAATATAAAAAAATACCCAAATAATTTAACTACTGGATGAGGTGATATTGTCTTAATATTCTGTTTTTGTCTTTAAAGTAACGAAATGGTACTAAGAATTATTCGACACATGTTTACCATTATTGTTTCTTCCTGTTCTCGATTCTGCCTAATATTCTCCGCAGGAGTATTTAACCCGGCGTGATTGACGTGAAAAAAATTACGCGGACAGTGACGCTGGGTCATAAATACCCACCATTAAAAATATTTTTTTTGTCGAAATAAAAGACGTTATCTTATTATTTTATTAGTTATTTGTTAAATAAGGTTTTCTGCACTTATTATAAAATAAAATTATAACAGTATTTTAAATAAATTATACTTTTATTGGTTTCCAAAATAACACATGCAAAATCAAGGTTCAAAATGTAACATTAATTAGTTTTTTTATTTTTTAACAATTTTACTAAACATTTCTTACAAATAATGGGAACTGACAATCGTAGGTACAGATAAGAGTTTAAAAATACTTCTTATAATAAAAATAGTAAGAAATCCGTCTTCTTCAAAGACGGATGATCTGATGAGTACTACAATTATTGCAGTATGGGATAATATGATTTGGGCAAATGTAAATATGACAGACAAATGACATGTGTGGTTTGTTTTCTTGTCCTTTTTGGCCGGACATATTTGACACCGCTTGCGAGTTCCTGGAATCTTTCTAGGCGAATCATCGGCAAGTCCACCCACAAATTCCACGATTCTCATCTTCGGAATCTGATTCCTCCAGCAACGTCTAAATTCGGTCTAGGTGGTTTAACAGTGACATTGTCGACAAAATACTGTAAAAAATAAGCAAATTAACCACAGAAATAGAATAAAACATGAAATTAATTAAAAAAGGCATACCACAAAAATACGACGCCCGCGATGACGCTGGGTCAAACTTACCCGCTTTGACTTGGCGCACGAGTATCTCCCTGTGCAACCGGCGTGGCACCAAATTTACCAGCGGACTGAGGAGAGGGGGGACGTAACTCCAGCTACTCTAACGGTTAAAACAAATAATCAACGCATAAAAAAAATATGGACGTTTTAAAACGCACTGGGTCACTGTGACCCAGCGTCAATCACACCAGGTTAAATAATTGTCTAGAATCGCTAACTAGCTCGGTACTTAACAAAATCACGACGAAATTACGACTAAAATATAAACATAATAATGGAAGTTACCTTCGAATTTTCGTTATTTATTCGACGGCGCCCCAAAATTAGAACGAGCTCAATAACAGCCTAACCACATTGTTACTGCGTCGATACGCAAATGACAATTCATTATCACAAATATATCATTAGCGCGCTTCATTACCGACTGTTGTGACACTTCCATTGCGCGCTCAGCGGCGGTTTTTATCCGAGCGTTTCAACCGCCCAATTTTTTTGTGCACTACTATAAAAATAACAAATCTGATAGTTCTGTTGTTTAGTTATGTTATCTGTAGCGACCTAACGCCACCTATTGTCGAGTAGAAGTTCATCTACTATCAAAGTGTTCTACATCGTGCTAACAAAGTTTCGTTAATCGAACGCATGTATGCAAGTTGCAAAGCGCGTACGCGACGGGCGAATCTTCATTATTCACACACATTTAGTTACTAAAATACCCGCTACTCGACTAAAATACTAGCCTAGTCTGAACTAGGCGTTAGCGCTACCAGAGCGTCTAGTGTTTTCAAATCGATGGTGCAGTCGTTAACGAATTCGTTTGCGAGTTATCGCGGAATTGTATGGAGAAGTGTCGACCGTGACAGTTGACTAAACGTTCCGCTGGCGGCGCTGTCTCGGTTTCCATACAATTTTGCGACAACTCGCAAACGAATTCGTTAACGACTGCACAGTCGATTTGAACACACTAGACGCTCAGTATAATGAATAGTTTGTGAGCGTGCGCACTCCACGTGCGCACGGAGTGGACCCCCGCCGCCCGCCGCGCGTACCCTACTATAGTCCGTCGCGTCCCACTTCTGTGGCGGTTGAAACGCTGTAACAATCAAGCGAGCAGCAATGTACGCGCGGGCCGCCAGCACGACGCTAATGCGCGTATAATGGCGCCGGCAATTTGCCGTGATTGATGTCGCGCGCGCGATACGTCCACTCTACCGTGCCCCTACGGCGGGGAAATCTTACCTAATTTGTTGCCTCGATGCTTTGCCGTATTATATTGGCACAAAACATTTCCAATTCTGAATACGATAACGACATTCGATAAATGTCTCAGTAGGTTATTTCAGGCTGCTTCTGTGTGCGACCGTGAAACGAGGTGAATGCGGATAAGACTGATAAAACCACTAAAACCTTGTTAACACGTTCCCTGTGAAGCTGGCTGTCAAAAAATTAGTCGACACGTGCAGTTTATTCATCTGCGTCGGAATATTTCATTAAATAATAAGTCCCCAGGCACCCCATACGCACTATTACCTACTTTTTTGATCATACGTGCAAGCAAATGAATATGATCTAGATCACACGTGCAGATTTTGATCAGCTCATAGCATTAACATAGGGCAGTGCACCATATGTGGCGCACTCACGTGTCGTCAGTGCCTCGAAATGCACCACATGTGGTGCATGCACAGGGAACGTGTTAAGATTTCATTTTTGCATGTCATGCAAACCTAACTTTCTTAATTTAATGTTTCGGTAGTTTCTATTCCAGTTTTTTTATGATTTTAGGTATTTTCATTTCATAACTTTTTAAAATAAACATGGGGTTTCATATCAAGATGAGTTCGGTAAACAATCGACACTTTCGGACCATGAATTTAATAGAAGCTCTATTTGTAATATACCTGAAGCCTTTCTCAAAAAACTTTCATTATTATAAACGAACTACATACAAACCTCACTCTACATTTCATTATCTCCATTTCTTTCGTGGATGTCGTAAGAGGCGACTAAGGAAAAAGTGTTAGGTATGTTTTAGGATACAGGCTAGCAAGCTGTCACTATTGTAGCTCTTCCATCTTTGCAAACCCAAAACTATGCTAGAAGTGGCTGCAAAGCGTGGTATAGTCATAATCATGGTTTTGTTTATGTCACGTTTCGTGTGCTCTGCCTACCCAATTTGGGAACACAGGCGTGATTGTATGTATGTATGTGCATAATATATAAACTAATTATTTCATCTTTATTTTCATACGGCGTAGTAAAATCAAAGATGCATAATAAAAGCATGCTGTACTATTATGCCCCACGATGTACCCTTCTTCCCCAAGGAATTAAAAAATTAAAGCACGCTCCGTCGTATTACTGCGACACTCGACGCGTTGTGTGGAGGCGTCGTTCAGAAGATAAGACCCTCGAGGAGGCTGCCGCCCCACTCTTCATGTTGTCAACATAAGCCCGTTCTGAAACCGCGCAACAAATTATTTTCGACTAGCAACTCGCCCCGGCTTCGCACGGGTTTTAACTAACATTTAACTTTTTTAGAGTAAAATGACAGAAGTATAATAGTTGGACATAATTATATGCTCTCACGATATTTTTTGTAGATAATTATATGTGTTCTGTTAAGTTGTAGTTCATTATTATTATTATTTATTCGTAGCGCACGCGATGTAAAAAAAGTATTTTGGAATTTTTTTCACACCTTGGGTGACATTATTGGAGTTTTATCAGTTTTAGTATGGATAATGTTGCTCCCGGGGACAATTAAAGAATTTTCCGAATCGGTCTAGTCGTTTCGGAGCCTATTTAATTTAATGCAAACAAACAAAAAAACGATCAAATCTTTCCTCTTATAATATTGGCGTCGATGTAGCCTGCCAGCTTTTTTGATCGCAGAGGAAATAACACAAGGCTTCCTTTGTTATGTTGTGGGCGTTAAAGTAATGGGTTTATAATTTGGTTTCTGATACGGTTGACGTGCGGAGCGGCGCCGGCGCCCGCCGCCGATCGCGGGCGATAACAGGCTCAATAACAGGCTTTTGTCGAGTGATAGCGCGCGGAGACAGGTGGCGCAGATAGCTGCCCGCGGGCCGGGGGGCTTACGCTATGACAATCATTTTGTGTAAATATAAACACAAACTCGAACAATTTTATTTCCCACTATACTCTGGTGGTTTAGGTTTAAAAATGTAAACAAACTTCAGTTGTCAGATTTGACAAGTTAACCGGTAGTAAACGTTTTATCGGATGTTCAAATAGTTTAGCAACAGAAGAAAAAAATAAAAAATGTTCTGTTGGTGCTTAAGTTTGGGTATACCAGAAACAATCGGAATTAGAACACTAACGGCCATCAAATCAATAAATATATTAGGAAGATTACTTTGCTGAACTATCTATCTATCTTATAAAATGTGCGTAGTAAAAAAACCTCATTAAAGTTTACGTTTAGTTAAGTACCTAAAACGTATACGAGTCTACGAGTATGTCATACTTTCTCAGGAATTGGTATCTTCTCGTTTAATTTTTCAAGCCTTTCATTTTTGTTTGAAAAACTAAATGACCAAAGTTTTATCAGGTTATATTTGACGTACTAGAACGATCTGTCTTTTTTACTCCTTTTCCACTAGTATTTTGCATTAGTTAAGTTAGTTCTGGTAAATTTATATATTTTTCAACTAAAAACATTTATTTAATCCCGCAGGATTTGTGTTGCTTTGCAATCCAATCTACCTTTACATAATAAAGCTACAACTTCCTATATTCACAATTATTTTGAATGGAGGGATGTGGGATAGAAGTAGATATTGGTTGTCAGCTGTCATTTATGTTTATCGCGGCGCGCGTGGACTTTCTCTATCGACTCGTTGTGTCTGCGCAGCTTTCTTTCCAGCTGCCAGTCTGTGAGGACAGTGTCCGATAGAGGAAACAAAAGATCCATAGTGTAGTCCTGTTTTTTACTAGTAAGGCAAATGATAAATTTAGGCCATTTGTAGTTAGTGCCCTTATGGCAGCGGTATCGGGCGGATTGTTGAATGCATCGCTAAGTTAGATGTTTAATACTCTCGTAATCTCTTCTTTACTTTAACTAACTTATGGTTCTTGAAATAATAAAAATGGATGATAAATGACTATCTTTGTTCGGCTTCCAAGCAAATGCAGATAAAAATATCATCAAAAATTGGCAGAATCGAAGATTAGCAAGAAGTTTTTTTTTTACTTGAGACCGAAAACAATGAGAAACTAGGCCGTTTGGGGCTCTTACGTCTACTTTGTTTTATTTTCCTAGAAATTTTGGATTGCCAAAAATAATGCGAATAGAAAAGGAACCCTGATTACTTACAAGACTTATGAAAATTTAATATTTAGGACAGTGGGCTCTGAATCTGGTGGCCTCTGAATCCGAATGAACGGTGTGTAATGGCCTGTGGAATCCAAGGCCTCCAATTTTAAACTATTCCTTTTGCCTGCAGCAGTGAGCGACTGGAGCGGAGTGGGCGTGGGCGGCGTGGGCGTGGGCAGCGTGGGCGGCGAGTGGTGGGCGCTGGGGCTGGGCGCGCTGGCCGTGCCGCCGCTGTGGCCCGCCGAGCCCAGCGCCTTCCGCGCGCTGCTGCACAGGTATCAACAGTGAAAACTAGCTGGTTCAGCATGACAGAGCACGAGTTGCACGCGAGATAGAGTATTATCTGTCCCTGTCTAACCAGAAACCGGCCACAGCTACAAACCCACCACAAGAAACTAGACGCAGCTACAAAAGTATTTGAAGCGAGCAACATCCGCTTTTTTAATTAAGACAGCCATTTACTTTCTTGGAAAGCCCTTATAAAAATACGCACTTGTTTACCACTAAGTTGTAAAATTTTGGCGTAAACCTGACACAGTCTCGACCACATGTTATTTACCGACAAATCAACAAACATGCCAAGTTATAAAAATATTATTGTTTCATAAAAATTTAAATAATTATCATAATGAGGGCAAATTTAACAAATTGCTTGTCATGTTTAAGCATTTGGATACAAAAAACTACAAAATTGTCAGTTGTCACCTGTCCCTTGACAATTCTCTGCGAAATTTTGTCGAAACGACATAATGTAGCTGACAATTGTCCATTTGGTGAAATAGTGGCTTGGTCCGCAGGTACGTCCTGTCGCTGCCACCGGCGCTGCCAGCAGCGTCCCCGGCGGCGCGTTCGCCGTCGCCACCGCGCGCCGCGCCGCGCCCGCCCGCGCCCGACCCGCGCCTCCGCCTCGACCTGCACCCCTCCAGCAAGGTGCATACGTAGCGGATATCTTGTACAAGTTTCCCCGAAGCGAACGATTTTGCCCCAAGCGGTGTATCACCTTGCCCCTCCGGTGAACTTGAGTCACTAAACTTGATGTTATAAGTTTTAAATATTGTTTTAAATGTACTACGATTAAGGGTTATGTAAGTTTGCTACCGTAAGGCCTTGTTTTGATCTCAACACGCTCGGCGTAGCGTTTCTAGTCGTGAGTGAGCGGGTACTTTTGCACTGTACGAGTGAATTCTTGCGATTGATTACATTCCAGAGTTATAAGATAAACATGTTTTGAAGTCTTTAAAGTAGTAAAAGTATTCCGGAGCCCTCGATCGCCATATTTCACTCGCACTGTGCCGGGGACAGCCTCGGGCCGCTCTTTCGTGTCGCACTGCTGTGTGTGTGTGTACAGTAGCCGTTAGTGTGTGTCGACAAGCCGCGTGCCTTACATGTGTGAAGTCGCTCGGTGACTTAGCGGAATAAGTAGAGCAGGTTTCCAAATGGACAATTTCTAACATGACAAAGTAATTGAAAATAAAATGTCAATCATGATAATTTTACTGTGTATTAACAAACTTTTTTTATCATAATTTAATTAACGAATAGTGATAGTTAGCCGTACATTCCATGACATCTCATTTTCTAGCTTATGATTACACTGGATGAATAAGAAACATCGTGTAAGTTGAACAATGCCGTGGCGCTTGTTTGACAAATCATAACGTCAATACCTTCGAGTTCTCGTTATGATACCCCAATAATGTTTTTTAGGTACAAACCTGAATGCGGGGTATTTTATAGAAATGTTAAATGGCGATAACTTATATTTAAAGTATTTGTATTGAGTGAAAGGTTAGCACATTTGTGTTCGTTAGCTGTGAGGGACCTAAAGTAAATCATTTGATAAAGATTATATAAGTCGGTTAGTTCGGATGCTGAGCAAAGAGATTTAAGTGTATATAACGATAGTTGTACATAGTGTAAAGCATAGCGTAGTTTAAGGTAGCGGTAGCAGTAGCGAGTTGCAATAATGTGGTTTGTGTAGGCGGTACAATATATCACGTGAGGACTGCACGCTGTTGTTTCATTTATTATCCTGTTACCATAATAATATAAGACTACATTGTGGTTTTGATTTTACGTTTTAAAAATAAACTGTATTAATCGGGACTAGAAACAAATGTGACATTTTACTAATAAAACCATGATTGTGGCGTTGTACATATTTGCCCTATAATGTGTGCTAATCTTCCCCATTTGTACACGCAAGTCGCTACTTAATAACTTGGCGCGAGTATGTGTTTAAGTAAACGGTTTGTTACACAAAACTTGCAAATCTACAGAGAAATTAGCAATTTAAGTTAAAACCGGCCTTTATTTATATTATGTTGTCTTTTGAATATTGAAGCTTCATTATTTCTTTAAACCACGAATACAATACATCACGAGTATTTTTGAGTACCTGTAGACAAACTGTGAATCTGGTAAAGCTCTGTGTCAATGTACATACAATATCAGTTGTTTTTTTAAGTAAACGGGTTTGCTATTTGTATTATTTTCTGGCTAACAAATGCCTGTTTAGAAGCATGTTGCCATGTGATTTGTTGACTTATCTTACACAACGGTTCGGGAGCGTAACATGTATATTGAAACTTACCTATGCTTTAGGCGACAGGCTAGCAACCTGTCACTGTTATACTACCTCTTCAATCTGTTTTCAAAGCTAAAATCCAGATAGAAGTGGCTGCAAAACGTGAAAAAATCATAATCATGGATTTGTGTGCTCTTCTTACCCTATTTGGGAACATAGGCGTGATTGTATGTATGAAACTTACTAATACGGTTGTGATTTACCCCATCGAAACTGTGGAATGACTTCCGTGTGTAACGCGCCGCTCGCAAATCTAAAATCAATGGTCGGCGCCGGATTACGGCCGCGGCCGCCGAGTGTTTGAAGACAGATTAATTTGGGAAAAATTCGGCGCAGCTTAATTTAATAACTTTGGGCGGCGCTGTGTGGCTACAACTGTACGGATGGGTATATCTGATGAGATGAGGGTTATTCGTTTAGAAGCCTGTGTAAGTTAGCTAAAGCTTTTCAAGTTTGACGTCATGTTGCATTTAGTATTAGAGGTTGTGATTTTATTTGTTGGTCTTAGTTAAATAATGTCTCTGTACTGTTTTACCCCATAAGGCACAAAGAATCATAGAAACGAATACCTACCGTATTTTGTAATGTTTTGTGGTTTAAATAAAGCTAAACCAGAGGTACTAGTTGGTTTAGGTGTGGAAATAAACACAACTTTAATACATACATACCATCACGCCTGTTTTCCCAAAAGGGGTAGGCAGAGCACACAAAACGCACATAGACAAAACTATGACTATGTCGCGCTTCGTGGCCACTTGTAGCATATTTTTACCTGCTAACTCAAACTTTAAATATGATTGATGTATTATACCAAATTAATACCAAAGGTCTCTTATTATGAGACACCCTGCACTATCAAACGGATTGATTTCTGTCCCACCAGAGAACTTAACAATAAACATAACAAAGATTTCCTTTGCCAAACTCAATGCAACTAAGACATTTCCTATAACTAGGTTCAGGTCAGTAGTCAACCGGTTCATGTACTTTTCAAGTGGCCAAAACGCCCCCGGGCTTCCCACGTCTTAGTTTAATAACCGCCCGGGCCGCGGGCCGCGGTTTAATATCAGCGCTGTTTGCGCGCCACTCGGCGCTGCAAATTTGATTCCGAACTGTTTGGCCACTCCACATTAATACTTCGGTGATTAAATTCGGTTTTGTTCGTGGTCCAAGGTTTTAAGAGACGCAATGAGGTTTAATTTTTTTAGACCTAAATTAATTCAATACATTTTAATTTTAATTTAATTCTTATTGTTTGTATCTTTGTTTGTTGTATATATTGTTTAATTATTTCTATGGGCCAAGTTGCCTGATAATAAACAATTTTTATTATTTTTTATTGAGTTAGAAGTGGCTACAAAACGTGGGATAGTTATGGGTTTGTGTTCCTCATTTGAAAATACAGGCGTAACATTTATGTATGTTTTTGACCTAACTGCAAAGAAGGGTTAGGTATGAGTTTGACCCAAAATGTAACTACTCAAAGGGTAAACCGATTCTGATTAGTGACACGTCATTATTCAAGTGTAGGTATTAGAATACAGGAAATGAATGTTAATTGAATTCAATTAGGAAACTTAATGAGAGTTGGTAAGCTAAAAATTTATTTGATTGAATACATTTACAATGAAAAAAAAACTCTTTAAATCTAAACAACAAAAAACAAAACTGCAAGAAAGACCAGAGACAGGCCGGGCAAAGTGACCATTCATAAAAATGAAAAAGCCTTTATTCATTCTACCTGGGTGTTGTCGGAATCGAATAACACTTTTACATTTCTTCCGTGATTGTCGTAAGAGGCGACTAAGGAAATAGGTTTATGCTTTAGGCGACAGGCTACAATCTGTCACTATTATATCTCTTCCATCTGAGCGTCTAGTGTGTTCATTTCGATGGTGCAGTCGTTAACGAATTCGTTTGCGAGTTGTCGCGGAAGACATGTCGACCGTGGCAGTTGTGCAAACGTTCCGCTGGCGGCGCTGTCTCGTTTTCTATACAATTTTGCGATAACTCGCAAACGAATTCGTTAATGACTGCACCATCGAAATGAACATACTAGACGTACTGTTTTCAAACCTAAAATAAAATTGCGTGAGAGCGCGTAGAGGCGTGAAATAGTCATGGTCATGGTTTTGTCCATATCACTTTTTGTCTACTCTACCTACCCCAAATGGAAATACATGCGTGGTTGTATGTATGACTATGACTGACCTTTAACCAGCAGATGAAGGTAAAGGGGAGCGCAGACGGCACACTTTATTTGCGATCGAGTCTGCGGCGCACAAAAAGTCTGCATGGATTGTATGAATTGTGCGCCGGACTTTTAGCGCGTCGTGTGCGTTACTGCATGTAATTCCGTAGGTTCTTTCAGAGACTAAAAAGTCCGTCGCGGATAGTCTGTCGTCTGCGCAGGGTCTAAGTCGAGACATCGATACATACAAATTAATTCGTATGAGTCTGTCGATAAATAGTTTAGCTCATCCTTGTAACTCCGCCCTGACAGATAATCTTGTGTGAAGCCTGTCTGAGGCTGAGCGGCCATCGCGGGGGGCGGGGCGGGGCCACGCCCACCCGCGCCGCGCGCTAATTGGCGGGCAAGGGACTAGACTTGTCATGTCGTGACAGGATGATGCTAGGCGGTTTGTAAGTTGTATCGCGCTGTCTTAGCCTCCGTTCCCACCGCGTCGGGCGTCCGCACGATTTTTAATCGGCTGTCGTAGCCGCAGTACATTTTATATGGAGCTGTTCACACCCGCTCGATACGATTCGTGTCGTTCGTGTGTGAACAGCTCCATATAAAATGTACTGCGGCTACGACAGCCGATTAAAAATCGTGCGGGCACCCGACGCGGTGGGAACGGGGGCTTACGCCGGCCACATACATTATGGAATTCCGTTATGAGAGATTGCATTCGACCTGTCAATTTTAAAGCGATCACGATTCAAAACTCGATAGACAAGACAATAGCCCCCCGTTTGCGAGGTCGGAAACGTAAAGGAATGTTCTTTGGTACACAGGCAAAAATCCAGGGTAAGTAAGCAAGATAAGATATAATTTGATATTTACCACGAACTACGGTCAAGGAAAACATCGTGAAGAAACCTTGTACTGCGACGAAGTAATTCAATGCTGTGTCTGAAGTTCCCAATCCGCACTGTGCCCGCGTGGGAGCTGTAGCCCAAGCCTTCTCATGCTGAGCGGAGGCCTGTGTCTTGGAGTGGGACGTATTTAGGCTGGATTTTTATTTTTATTTTAGTTAGGTAAGGTAGGTATGGGATGGCGAGGGTACGTAGTAGGGTTATAATAACCCGTATATCAATGGGGAATATACGTAATGATGATAAAAAGACGTGGTGGGACTAAAGGCTACTGCTACTTGAATAATACATTCTCAGGAGGTACAATAGTGACAGGTTGCTAACCTGACGCCTAAAGCATACTTAAACCTATCTCCTTAGTCACCTCTTAAGACATCCACGGAAGAAATGCAGAGGCCTCTGGGTTGGCAACACACTTGCAATTGATTATGAAGGATTTGTAATAAAAGTGACTACATAAACATAGACATGGCTCTACCAATACATTTGGTGTGCACTGCCTACCCCATTGCCTATGCCACAACGACTCACTGAAGTTTTGGTGCAGCGGTTTTTTCTTTCAGGAAAAGGCGTTTGTTACGCAGAGACAGAGTAGGTACAGCCAAGGAAATTGATACCACTTTGAACCTTTTCATAATGAGTTTCGTATTGCTTTGAATAGTAGATAGTATGGTACGTCACAGTGACATTTCTTGTGAAAAGGTACAAAGTGGCACGGTAATCAAATTCCTTGACTGTACATCGACAAAGATGGTTGTAATTGCACTGAATGGTGGTGAAAAAAGAAAGAAAGCATTTCCCAGACCATTTTCTCTGAAGGTCATTGAGGAAATTGAAATATTACTATCACAATTCACAAGCAGTGTTCGCACCAATTCAAACTGCAGGGATCAGAAGTGGCGCAACCCTTTATTGCTCGACAGCAAACAGGGGATTGGCTGCCCGCGTGGAATGTTTTGCAAAAATATCACGCACGATCCGCTATTTTCTTTAGTTTTAATAACTTCCCATGAAGATAATAAAGAGACGGTGAGTGTAGTCGTAACGTTGACCCTGTCAAGTTTGCCTCACTGGCACTGGAATCATTTTATGTGACATTCATGTGACTTACTTTTGAGCAGGATTCCCTTAATGCAAACTTTTGTATTCTTTTTATTGTGCTGCTCGGGCTACTACTATTCGTTCCCTTAGAAATAAACGTATCTCAAAATTGCTTTGAGACAAGTCTCCGAACTGTTGGACACTTGGGTACTATCAGCACGGAATTTTGTTCTGGCGTGCATTGTCTATCGAGGGATTGACCTACGAGAGAACATAACCTACTTAGGAAAAAGACAGACCTTGAGTCATTCTCTAAGTAGAAACCAATTTTAAAGTCTAAACCGAAAATAGATAGAATTTTGGTCAATAAATCGCGGTATCACTAGGAAGTCATTAAAAAAGGGTACCACATTTAGCTACATGGGTATTGTCTATTGTTTAGTACGAGAATAAGTTCATTCAATAGCCCGGGAAGTATACGGGTACGAAGACATAGTTTGCTACTACTACTACTAGCTAAAAATTTTAACTTTCTACTTTCAAATCTTTCCAATCCAAGATTTCTTACAAATTTCGTTTAATCTCACGATCTCTAGAGTGTTTCACTTGTTTCTGTGAGCATCAAAAGATGTGCGATATTAACTGCGATGAGCCTTTTAAATTCACAAAGTAAAGTCCAATCCCAGCAGCAGCGTAACGATGTTCGCGAGCGTTGTTTTAATCATATTTAGGTATACATATACGGAGGAACTAATCACGGTTTGTTTAAGTTACTCTACAACCATCTCTCTCCATTACTCTCTCTCTCTCTCTCGGTAATTAAAACAAACCGTGATTAAGTCCCGCGTACACATAAATACGAGTGAGAATCACGAAGGTTTAAACATTATAATAAGCTGTTTAACAGCGGGCTGCGCGCGACAGCCATTGTGCCGCGCCCTGATCGCATCTTCTCAGTTACTGCTTTGTTTGTTGTTAATTAGAGGTTTCTTTTATTGCAAACTTGTCAGCTGCATGCTGATGGGCTGATGGTATATTAATACACTTTTGCGCCGTGGCCACCGTGTTCTTTGAGATGTCACGGGGTTTGTAATGAAACGGATACGGTTACTACCACTACTTATTAGTCGGCAGTTTGAGAGCAACGTGTCACGGCGGCTTCGACGATTGTCGTGGTTGCTCCAGCTATTTAATGTCGATAAAAGATGTGAATATGTATGTACCTATGTATGTAAAAGATGTGAATGTTTCTATTTTATTTCACTGCGGGTCAGTCTTGGCTTCGATAGGTACGATACAATACCTACAGCATTGAACACTGGCGTATTTACCTAAGGCGAAGGCTAGACGTACAATACAAATATTGTCATCCTTCGAATTGAGAAAACTGATGGATCAAAATCTGTTCATGAATTCAGTGTATTTTCCATCAATATAGCAGACTAGACCTAGACGATAAATATATTATCACAATATGAGATAAAATAAATATTGACGGATAGCAATATTTATAGTACAGTCGAGTTCATAAATATATGAGAAGACAAATGCCAAATATGTAAACTTTTGCACCTTATTGTCAATGTCATAAAGGTGTAGGTACAGATATTTTTGAACCCTCAGTTTTGCTCGTGTATTAATGAACTCGACTGTACATCTTGCCTTCGCCTAATGTATTACCGTAGCAAGTACAGACAAATCAAAGGATAACCATCCCTGAAAGGATTCTTGCTGACCTTGGTTAATTTGTCCAAAACAAGTCTACAACCCTCACTCAGGCGCCGCCCCTCGCGTTATTAAGTTTATCCAGCCGCCGGGTGATGTTTTAATCTCGTGTCATTCCTTTATATTACGACCTAATAAAACATTTATTGGAATTTTTGAATTGCGGCGAGGGGGTGGATTAGGGGGGTTGGAGGATTTGAACTGCGTGTTCTCAGAGCCAATACTAGAACTTACTGAATCAGACGGTACGCGGGTTGACGATCATTATTTAACTATTACTTTGTTTGGTTCTTAAGGCTTTACGATGGATAAGGTACTGTAAAATGGAGTGGGTATGGTAGGCAGAGTGGTGATGTGGTTTTTAAAGGCTACTGATGCCTCAGCAATATAATTCTTATTACTAATAGACCTATAGCACCCTATAGCAACAAAATTAACATCCACGATACAAAAATGGCTACACAGACATTGGTGATGATGATGCTAAGCACTCGTGGGCATGGTGCTACGCAGTACGCAACCATTGGCATGGTGCTACAGAGCTATTAGTAAGGGTTGATTCAACCAAACGACAATAGAATTAAGTGTTGGAAATCGGAGTCGTTTGTAAAACTTATTAACTCGCGAATAAAGGGTGGCTTATTCCTAGACTAAACTTTATTCTCGTTTGACTGATTTGACCCTAAGTGGGGTTTTGGCCATTTCCAATATTAAATCTAACGATAGTTTATCAACAGGGAAATGATGTATTGTATGCGCGTTCATTTTTCTTATCTTGCTAGTTAAATCGTCGATAGATTAAATATTGGGACGTACAGTCAAGGAAATTGATACACATGCCACTTTAAACTTTTTCATATGAGTTTCATATTGCTTTGATTAGAAGATAGTATGTGGTATGTCACAGTGACATTTCTTGTATAAAGGTACAAAGTGGCACAATTATAAAAAAAATCACTGTATCGCAATGTCTGTCTGAAATTACTGATGCTGAGAGCGAATTCTATTAATCACTCTCATTCTTCCTCGTGGCCGAGCATTGTTCCCACAAATAGTAATTGGCACAATACTACGCGGACTACCCTCGCCCCCGGCGTCGCCTGTGCATCCACTCAATTATACTTCAATCAGGTTAATCAAGACAGAGGCGACACTTCACTGCACTCTCTCAGAGCCTGCCTTGCTCCATTTGCATGCGAAAACTTCGGTGGGAATGTAGATTATTTATTAAGAGTTAGTGAAACTTCGATGGGTTTTGCGCGGGTCGTTGTTAATTGGAATGTGATTCAGGGCTTTATATTTGACCATTTGGAGGATTTGATTTCTTTGTGATTTACTAAGTTAAGACGGGGAGTTTTAATTATTATTTTAAATCATAACTCATTGTGATTACATCTTAATTATTTGCTTTTATTTAGCTTAGGTATAAAGTGTCTCAGTACGGGTCTCCCCTTGTTTTCTTTCCGCTCGTCTCAGCTACTGAGCTGACTGCTGCTAAATTAACGTAATCAATTTATGGAAATACTTAAGCCTCCGCTATTTTCGTTCAAGACTTAAATAGGTACGTATCTATATCACCTTCTAATCCCAGGCTCGCACTTCTGCATTTTTTGAAATTTATGTGCAAAATCGAATTTGATATTTACCACGAACTATTCAGTTAAGGAAAACATCGTGAATAAACTTAGACACAGAGACAAAGTAATTCAAAGTCGTGTGTAAAGTTACCAATGCGCACTTGCCCGGTGTGGGAACTAGCCCAACCCCTCTCATACTGAGAGGAGGCCTGTGTCATCATAATTAGGCTGGATTATTATTTTATCGTAATTTTCCCAAGAATCAGTACAGGTGTCGCCTGTAGTATAATGATAGTCTGTCTGCGATAACGCGATTATTGAAAGTGTTTTCGTGTAGCGATAGTCCGTGTCATAATAACGGTATAATGGATTACTTATTTTTGGCACGTTTTTAATAACGCTGCCCCGCTATCTAATTGTGCATTAGTTGCCCATGATGGATATTATTTCGGTGTCCGCGTGTGTAAATAACGTGTTGATAAGGCACTTAATTGCGATGCTCGGTGTTCAATAATTTTATTCTATCATGCACGCGTGTGGATTCATATTATTATCGCCTGTCCCTATTAAAATGGTCGGATCTGCAAATCGGCAACTTTACAGGAGAGCGATTCAAAGTATATTTTGCTTATATCTTTTTACTTAAATTGAGTATGTTTTTGAAACTTTCCAGTATTGCTATTTAAGTTATTTCTATTCAATTCAACATTAGGAATACTCAGTATTAAATTTGTAAATATGTGAAAATTCAGTTGTGGCTTTTTTTACAGAGAAAGGTTAATATTGATTTGTCGGAACTACCAGATCCGACATTGTTGCTTGTATGAATCCAGTAAATACTAGTCGCAAGTGCCACTTAAGACCTTGTTACTTGTAAAAATCCAAAAACACTTTGTAGCAAGTCCCACTAACGACATTATTGAATGCGTATTTAAAAATATTAGTGATGTACCGACTACCACTTTGACCGACTAGCCGACTAGCCGACTAGTCGGCTAGTCCCATCTCGGTTTCGGAGATTTCCGATTGCGGAGATATCGGAGATCCGACTTTGTCCTCAGCTTGTTCGCGTGCTAGTTGCAACCAATGCGCGTTTTGTTTACTTCGCTAAAGTCGCTAATAAGTTCATCTTTGCTTACGTGCTATATAGGTAATAGAATTTTGTTTTGTTGATGTTATAGATACGAGGGCAGTCCGATAACTACTTACCCTAGAAAATAAACATGAAATTTTGAAGTGGTGATTTATATCTCGACGTAGTCTCCTTACAACTCGATACACTTGACCCAGCGATGCTCCAACTTCTTTAACCCGACAGAAAAAAAAACTGGAGGTCTGCAAAATAGACCTCCGTGGCGGTGATAATCTCCTCATTTGACTTAAATCTGTGCCCAACGAGTGACTTCTTCAAGTTTGGAAACAAAAAGAAGTGACGCGGGGCCTAATCTGGCAAATATGGTGGATGGGGCAGCCGTTCGTAGCCTATAAGCGACCAATTTGGGGGTGACGACGGCGGAGGTGTGAGCCGGTGTATTGTCGTGGTAGAAAAACGCTTTTTTCCTCGCCAAATTGGGCAATGCGAGATCGAATCGGCCCAATAGTTCAGTATAGTAGAGCCTTGTAACTGTTATGCCCTACTGCAGGTAGTCAATGTTGTAGTGGTGACGTATGCCTGTATATAATCGATAGTTTAGTATCCAAATAAACCAGTATTTACTCGAAGCTCGGACGTTTCAG